>JBAMBR010000963.1:0-14943 GCA_037044475.1 Zaprionus obscuricornis
ACCTCTTCTCTCTGCGATTCGCCAAAAAAAAAATTTCTTTATGAAAGTTTCCTTTAGCTTTTTTTCACACTCGTTTTTTTCAGTTTTTGGTTTTTTTTTTCTTATTAGGTTTTTTTTTTTTTTTTTTTTTTTTTTTTTGGGTGTCTTAAGTATTTAATCTCACTTCTTGGTTTGTTTACGCTTACAATATATGTATGTACTTATTTCTTGGTATTTTTTTTGTTTTTATGTTTTTAATACAGAGAGAGAGAAATAGAGCTTTGACTGCGCTTTGCACAAGTCCCGTGAAGTTGTTTCTGTTACGTTACAAGTTACGTTTTTTTTCTCTTCTTTTCCTTTTCCTTGCTTTTTTATTTTGCTTTTCTGTTTCGTCTTGTCTTGTATTTTCTTTTTTTTTTTTGGGTTTTTAGATCAACTACGATCGCAAAAAAAAATAGTTTTTTTTTTATTTATTTATTATTTATTTGTTATTCTTAAGTGTCGTAAACCTTTTCTTTGGCTTTTTTTTTTCTTAATGTTTAAAATTTTATTTAATTTTTGAAGTAATTTCTTTTTTGGTTTTTTTTATTTTGTTTTTTTTTTTTTTTAGATAAAAGAGTAAATTTTGCTAATGTTTTGTTTTGTTTTTTTTTTTTGGGTTTTCTTAGATTTTCCTTTTCGAGTATTTCTCTGCTGCTGCTCAGTGTCTGTTTTGTGTGTTTATTTTTATTATTTTCCTTTGCTCTGCGTTTTTTTTTTTCTATATTTCAGTTTTCTCTTTTATTTTGGTTTATATATAAAATTGCAAAAATGCAAAAAGATAGCAATAATTTTTTTTTTATTTTTTTTTATTTTATTATTATTATTATTTTTTTTATTTTTATATATATTTATTTTATCTCTTTTTCTTCTAAGTTTTCTCGATTCTGTTGTGTTTTTGTTGTTGCCGTTTTTATTTTTGGTTTTTCTTTGAAATTATTTTTGTTTTGTTTTGTTTTTTTTTTTTTTTGGAACTTAGTTTTGTTTGCTGCAAATAGTTGCACACATATATATATATAAGTATAGTATATGTTCTTCTTCTTCTTCTTCTCCTTTGAAGACTTTTCTATCTGCTTTTGCTTGTTTTCTTTTTTGTCTTGTTGTTTGTATATATAGTACGTTTAAATATGATTATTCGTTATATTCGGTTTTTTTCTTCTTCTTCTTTTTCTCTCTTTTTTTATATTTTTTTACGTTTTTTTGTTTTGTTTTGTTTGTTTATGTTTAATAGTTGTTGGTTTTGTTTGGTGGTGTTTGGTTTTATTTTGCTTTAGTTGCAGTTAAAAATCTTTCTCATACGTAGTATTAATTTTTTTTTTCTTCTTCTTCTTTATACTTCTTCTTCTACTTCTTTATGATAGCTGTTCGATTGCTCGCTCGTTTTTAATTCAATCTGTAAGTAGAAAAAAAAGAAAAACAAATTTGATATAAATCCCATGAAATTAACTTGATGATTTTTTTTTTTTCAGTATTCTTCTGAAATGTTTAAGCTATGGCTACAGAGCACAATATTCACTCCATTAATTTTAGCGTTCCTCCTAAGAAAAAAAAAATTCATTTTATCAAGTTTTTTTTTTCCAGAGGATTTTCCTTACGCCTTCAGCTTAAAACTTTTTTTTTTTTTGCCTAATGGCTTGGAATTTAATTAAATGCTATTGCTTGTTCTTTCCTCTGCACTCTCTCTCTCTCTCTTTCTCACTCTTTCGGTTTTATTTTGTGGCTTAAAGGATCAAGCTTATGAGCAACTTCCAGTGTTTGACTATTAAGCACTCGCAGCTCATCTCAAAGTGCCAAAAGCATAGCTAATTTTCTTTTTGCAGATGTATACATAAAGTCGCATATAGCCATACACACACACACACAGAGATAAAGAGAGTGTAGAGAGAGAGAGAGAGAGAAACATATGTCGCTTACATGCAACATGCAATTGCAGTCATCATCGAAGTTGGAAACTTATGTCTATGACAGGACGGAAATTTATTCCAATTGGAAATGTTGTTTGTCTCTCTCTCTCTGATAGACTATCTGCATCTCTGTCTATTTATCTGTCATGCTGTCTGACTGTCACACTGTCTGTCTGTCTGTCTGTCTCTTTGTCTGCCTGTCTCTCTAGCGGTCCAGTTGGAAAAGTGTCTGGGGGTTGCAAGGCATGCTGTGTGTGTGTGAGACAGAAAGAGACAGGGACAGAGATAGAGAGAGCGAGGCTTTGAAAGAGCATAAGCCAAGCGAGGGGGAAGGCATCGTGATTAGAGTTAGAGCAAAAACATGCAGAGTGTCTATGTATGAGAGAGAGAGAGAGAGAGACAGAGAAAGAGAGGGAAGACATAGAGAGGAAAAGGTCTGCCTTTTGGCTAGCAGATCCTTGTATGAGTTTGGGTAAATGCGGCCGCATTGAAAATAGGGTAAAAACCTGACGCGAAATAAAAAAAAAAAAAAAACAAACAAACAAACAAGCTGACGGCGTGTCCCTTCCGCTAAACCCTGGCAATGCTACTGCCACTGCTGCCTGCTGTTGCTGCTTGCCACATTCCCTGTTGCCGCAAACTGCATCGGCAGTGTTACGTGTTGTCGCGTTTCTGTGCCCGTGCCAGGATACAGGACAATCGCTCGTTGCGCTCGCTTGTTGGGTCAATGAACTTGCAACTTGCGGCCAGTGTTTTGCTGCCTTTTGCTTTTTTCGCCTTGCGCCTTTTGCTGCCATTTGCTTTTGCCTTTGCATTTTTTTTCACTATTTTTTGTGAGATCGTGCAGCGAGTTTTTGGTGTTACTGCTGCTGTTGTTGTTGTTGTTGCTTTTGTCATATTGTGGTTGTTGTGGCATGTGGCAAGGTAATAAAACAGCTGAGACTTTGACTGTGACTGCGACTGAGGCTGAGTGCATTGAACTTAAATGTTGAGGCTCAACACAAGGCAATGGCAAGTCAGATGATGAGAGAGAGATAGAGAGCGGTAGATAGAGAGGAATGGAGGTAGGGATATAGAGTGAAAGGGAGGTAGGGATATAGAGATGGAGAGTGGTAGGGATATAGAGAGGATGGGAGGAAGATAGAGAAGAAGGAAGTGCGCTTGAGCGAGGGAGAGGGAGTGAGAAATGCACAGATAAAAAGAGGTAGTTAGAGCGAGAGAGAGATGGGGACAGAGTTAAAGAGCGCTTACTTGAAAGGTGTGTGAAGAGCATCACAACAACAACAGAAAAAAAAAAAAACACAAAAACAAAGAAGAAAAAAATCACAAGTCAAAGTCAAAACAGCCGCAAAAAAGACGAGCAACAAACAAAAGGAAGTGCCGCACAGTCAGTAGGCAAACAACACACACAGACATACATACATATATATACAGAGAGTGAGAGAGAGACGGAAGCACACATACATACACACACACGCATACAGTGACAAATATGCGGAAACTCGGTGACACACGTCGCTGCAGGCGTCGCTTAATTGTGCTGCATAATTGTGCGCTTGCCTTCTGCATCTTGCATCTTGCGTCCCCGCCCGGCATTTATCATTCACCGTTAACCGCCTTGTGCTTTCCGCCTATTGCCACACCTTGCGTTAAAGGGGCAGCGACCCTGCTGAGTGTTGTTGCGTGTTGCATTGAATAGAATTTTGCAAAAAGAAAACAAAATAAAAAAAAAAAAAGAAAAGAAAACAAAGCAGAAGAGGAACAAAAACACAAACAGAAAGAATAACAGAGAGAGAGGGAGAGTGAGAGAGGTTGAAGAGGAAGAGTATAAGCATAAGCACGAGAAAGAAATGTGTAATTGACACTTTAGCGCCGATATCAGTGACCTCATTTAAAAATGTGTGTCGCCACACAGCGAGTGCACCTTGAGGTGGGTCAGGGCAAGCTTCTTGATGGCCAAGGGTGCGGCACATCTAGCAAAAGGCAAGCACAGCACCAAAAAAAAAGAAGAAGAATAAAGTGAGGGAGGTAGATAGAGACAGAGAGAGAGAGAGAGAGAGAGAGAGAGAGGTGGGGAGGGGGAGGGGGAGGGGGAGCGAGTAATAAGAAAGGGGAGAAAGAGCTAGTGGAAGGTAGATGGAGTAGAGTAAGTAAGTTAGAAGAAGACAAGCAAAGGGAGAGCTAATTAGCATGGAAATGATTGAGAAGAAGAGAGAGAGAAAGATAGGGAGAGAGAGAGGAAGAGTTGGAGTGAAAGAAATTGAGATAGAAAGAGAGAGAGAGAGGGGAAGACATAGTTGGAGTGATTGAAACAGAGAGAAAGAGAGGAAGGAAGCTAAAATTACGTTGTGGGGATAAGTTCATCAGATAAGCAAGCTCGCTCTCTCTCTCTCTTTTAGTCTATGTTGCTCGCTCACTCATTGTTGCTCCCTTTATGTTGCTGCCCTTCACTTCATTCTCTCGCCCACTACCTTTTACTCTCCACTCGCTCTTTATTTCATCTTCCTTTCGCTGTTTTCTCATTTATTATTCTTTTTCCTGTTTTATTTGTTATGTATTTTTCACTTATATTTTTTATATTTAACATCTTTCTTCGATTTTTCTTTGAGTAAAAATAATCGAATGATCTTAGTTTTCAAGGGAGTCTTTATCTCATTCTTTCACTCTCAATCGTTCAATCGTTTAATTCTCAAATCTTTTTATTTTTCACTTTAAATTCTTTGTTGTTCAAAATTAAATTTCATATATTTTCTATTTTCTTCTTTCTATAGATCTTTCAATCTTTTTATCTCTTTCTTTTTCATTCATTACTTTTTTTTACATTTCGTTTAATAACTTTCATTTCATAAAATCTTCAAACTTTTCTCTTTTGTATTCATCCCCTTTCAAGCGTTCGTTCTCTCTCTCTCTCTCTGTCTCTCTCTTATTCTCTCTACTTTCATCTATATCTCTCTCTCACACGCATAGACAAATTTCCTTAATCGTTTTATTCCATTTGTTTCCTTGCTTTTCTCATTTACATTTCCCTTTACGCTCTTTCAAATTTTCTTGTAACTTGCTTTAAATTTTTCATTTTTTTCCGTACTTTAAATTAGCATTAAAAAAAATTAAAAAATATATATATATATAAAATATAAATTAAATATTCCAATTCGCAGCTAAATTATTATTATTATTTTTTATATTGATTTTGTTGTTATGGCATCGCTTTGTTTATTCCTTGTCCGATCATATATCACAACACTTAATAAGGAAACATTTGCATTTTTATTTCACATACACGCAAAAAAAAGTTACACTCGAAAAAAAAATGTACAGATTTCTTTATTAGTTGTTTTTGCTGTTGTCATAAACACGCAAAGCACCAAAAAAAAAACAAAGAAAAAGAAATAGATTATTTATATATCACGTATATATATATGTATGTGTGTGTGTATTACTATTGCATATGTGTTTGAGTTTTATTAAGGAAACAGTCGAAGCAATAAAACACACTGTAATAGTAGAAAAAAAATAAAACAACAAAAAAAAAGCTGAAATCTATTGATTGCCAACTCTATGTGCGGTGCCCCCACCCCACACACATTCGCCTGGTCTCATACTCATCCCACTCTCACACAGTCAAACACTCAAACAATCGCACTCGCACTCTCGCATTGCCCCAACCACTTTACATGCTCTCACACACACACACACACACAATACACTGCTTGCCATTCATTTGCGCTGCTTGGCCGACCCCGCACTGCTTTGTGGCTCTCTTTGGCTTTTGCTACGAAAAAGGAGGAGAAAAAAAAAAAATAAATGATTGTTGCTCTATCTCGTTCTCGCACCTTTGTCTATTGCGCCAAACATTTAATGCGCCTTCCTTCAAGTATTGTAGTATTTCTACGTTGTTCTTGTTGTTGTTGTTGCGGTTTCTGCAGTTGCTGCTGTTTTAGTTATTGCTGTTGTTTTTGCTGTTTTGGCAGACACTTTGCACGAAATGTTATTTTATTGTGTATGAGAAATTTTTTTTTGCACAGATTCAAAAAAAGAACAGGAAAAAAAATATTTGTAACAATTTGACTAGGACGCGTGAACACAATCGATGCGTTGTTGTTGTTGTTATTATTATTATTATTATTATTGCAATTTTCTTTGGCCCGACGATAAAAAAAAAATAAAAAAAAGAATGGAAGTTTGGTAGAATACAAAAAATGAAAAAATACAATTTGATGTTGAAACGAATTTGAATTCGACAAAAATTGATAGTGCTATACGATAGTTACGTTTGTTACGATAGTTTATAGCGGATATCTATGTATATATATATATAAATTTGTATTTATATATATTTATATATTGCACAGAGCGTCATAGAAGTTACTGTTGTTGTTGTTATTATTATTATTATTCTTAATTTTTCTTTTTTACTTTTTGTGTCTGTGTTGTGAGATTTTGTTGTTGTTAGTTTATTTTTTTTTTGTTTTTTTTTTTACATAGTTTTTTGGAAAAAACCGAGAACACAACAAATTCGTAACTGAATACAACACAAAAACTGGTGCAGAGGAGTCAAAAAATTATAAATGAATGTTCTCGAATGAGAAACACAACCGAATGGAATCAAAACCGAACGAAAGCAACGAACGAACACGTACGACTGAACGGAAAACAGGCGCCGGCAGCGACTCGTATCCTTCGACTAACAAAAAAAAAAGAAAAAAAAAAAAACAGTTATCCTTTTCTCTCCCCCTCTTCACCATACGTTCTTTCGCTCTCTCTTTATCTCTTCCAGTCAGTTAGTCTTTACTAACCACCAAGCACAAATAGTCAGCGAGAGAGAGAGAACGCACAGTTATAGTTAGATTGAGAGCATAAACGAACGAACGTACGAAAGCGCAACCACCAAAGTATAGCGGCATCCTTTGTATCCTTTTCGCACCCATAACACTATCTCGCTCTGTTACTAGCGACCTTAAGGCGCCGGCCGGCGCTAGCTGCTAGCACACACCCTTTCGAGCAAGCGAGATAGCAATAACAAAATATCACCAGCAAAAGCCTAACGTATGCTTATACATATGTACGCTCTCTTGCACTCTCTGCACACTGCTTTTGGGAGAGAGCGCATACGCTTTATTTTTTTTTCTTTCCATTTGGGGTTGGGGGCGTTGTGTAGTGTGTTGTTTTTGTTACGACTGTTGATGGGAGTGAGGAAAAAGAAACGTTGCTTACGAAATGCATGCGATGTGTATGCAAGGCAAAATATATATGTACATGTACATATATATCAAGTTAAGATACATATATATATATAGCTTAGCTAAGTATAGTGTAATATATATACTATATACATATATAGTATATATAGTATATATAGTAAGAGAAATGATAATATGCAAAGTAGACTAAGTGTAGCAGCTGGCTGAAGCAGCATTATAAGCAGACAACTAGTAAGAAAAGCTCATTCTCTATCTCTCTCTCTGTCACTGTCTCTATCTCTCTATCTTACTCTTACACTCTGTATGTATATTTAAGCATAAACTTGGCAAATTATTGTCAATCTGAGCTAAACAGTTAATGCGTCAGTTTAATACACTATGCTACATGTCATGTTATTCAGCTATGCTATAAACTATGCGCTACCTCAAGCTGACAAAAACTGACAAATCCAACATGTTTAGCTATAAAGTATGCTATAATATTATTATTTTTTTTTTTAATTTTTTACTAGCTTTTTTTTTTACTTTAAATTTTGTAAATTATTTAAAGCTTTCAATTAGTTTTTTAATTACTTTTTTTTTAATTATTTAAAAAGCTTTAGGCATATGCAAAAATTGTAAATTTTCAACTTATGCGCTTTCAATATTTTATGCAAATTATTTTTAGCTACATTTTCAGTAAAAAATTTTAATATGCAAAATTAAAGCATTTAATACAAAAAAAGAATATTATTATACCATAAATTAGAAACTAGCGTCGTCAGACAAGTTAATTGGATTATATTTGCAGATAATCCCAACTGAATACTAGATAAAAGCTTTACAATATAAAAACAAAATAAAAAAAAAAATAATAAAATAAAAGAGAAGAAAAAACAGAATAAAAAAAAAAGACAATAGAAATTTTACACATTGCCACAAAATGTTATCCCCTTTACATTGTAGTCGCTGACACGCAATAAGGATACGCAAGCAGCTATATACAGCACCAGAGAGTGATAGAGAGAGAGAGGGAAAAAGAAAGATGGGGTAGACGAAGAGAAAGAGAGAGAGAGGTAGAATGAGAGCTAGAGAGTTCGTTTTGTGGGTGGGTTAGGAAGCGAGTAAACGAGTAAGTAAGAGATGCAGATGCTGTTAGATATATATATATATATATATAAAGAGAGAGAGAGAGAGACAGAGAAAGAAAGCGAGAGAGAGAGGGAGAGAGAGAGAGATCAAGTGCGAGAGATATTTTGCCGGTGTAGCCGGTTGGAGAGAACACCTTGCAACGTCAGTCTATTAATCAGAGCTACACTTGCTACATATACACAGAGCGAGAGCGAAAAAGTGAGAGAGAGATACGCTCACAGTAGGAGAGAGAGAAAACAAAAGGGAGAGAGAAAGAGAAACTCTCATACACAGCTTCCGTATAATAAATAATGAAATTTCAACGTTTTGGGTTGACAACATTGCAGATGGGAAGATGAGGAAAAAAAAAAAAAACAGCAGCACACAGAAAAACTGGTGGAGCGTTCCGTAAAGTTAAAGATACATATACGGGGTATACTACCATATATAGAGTACAAAGCGTAGCACTGGGTAGAAGAAAAAAAAAAGAAGAGATACGACAATGCTGGCAGTGACAAGGGAGTTGCAAAAGTTCCGACTTGGATGCTTTTACGCAGTCAAGCTAAACATCACTTTTGTGCTTGCTGTTTTGGTTGGTTAGGGGGGGTTTTTTTTTATATTTTTTTGTGTTTTCGTTTCCAGGGTTTGGGTAGTAGCTAAGCGCTGACTTCGTTTGCTGTTGAAGTGGCAACTGTTTGCATCTTTCTTTTATTTCTTTTATTTTTTTTTTTACCTCTTTGTAAGCATGTTTCATTTTATAATCTCCAACTCTAGACTTTGGAAGGCCTTACCTTACCATCATATTCATCTTTCATCTTCCATATTCTATCTTCCCTCTGTCATTCCCCACATGCTCTTGCAATTTAAAGTGTTCTTCTTATTATACGCTTAGGCTCTTCAAGATAATTTCGTTTATCTTTTGACCCAATTCGTTTAATTTTCTCTCAATTTTTTATGTTTTTATTTGGGGTTGATTTCTTTTTATTTTTTTTTTATTTATGTTTTCTGTCTCTGTTTTTGTCTCCTTCCCGGTGAAGAGTATTATGAGGGCCTTGAGTTTGAGTATTGAGTGTCAAGTGTTTTCTTTTTTTTTTCTTCATTTTTCTTTTTTTTTTTTTGCTCATGTTTTGTTTTGCCCGTTTGTGGCGTGTGTGTTAAATAAGCATTCGTAATATGCCCCCCACAAATATTTATGAATATTTTTCATTTTTTTATTCAAGTATTGTGGAATTTCTGTTTTGAAATTTCATATTCACACGTTGTTAAGATTAGGGCGCTTGAATTTGGAGTTGGGGACTCCCCATTGTATTCCTGTTGCTTTGTGTAATATGAGAAGGATGTTGTTTGTGGTTGAATGAGGGAGTGTAGATCGAGACATGCTTTTCTTAGGGATTTGGGTAAGCAAGTTCCAGGTTGTAGGTTAAATAAATCGATCGATTTGAAGATTAAGGCGCTTTCACAATTGGAGATGGGGGTCTACTTGGATGTTAGGCAAACCCAAATAAAGATTATGTTGCTTCAAGTTGGAGATGGGGAATTGTAGCTTTGGATAATACAAGTGGGACTTCTTTGCATAAAGGAAGCCGAGATTAAAACATTTATTTCATGAAAGTCAAGTTCACTTATTATTAATGACAAGTTCCAGGTGAAAGGATATCGGGTGTCTAGTGTGTCAAGGGTGAAGAATGCGTCAAATAATCAAAATATGATTGAAACATTTCCTTTAACTAAGTGAAATGAATCTTCAATATCTTTTCTTGGATATTGCATAAAATTGATCAAAGGGTAACTACTCATGCATAAAGATCACTTAGATTTCCATAGCTTAGTCTCCAATTATAGTCGAAATATTTACCACAAATAAAGTCATTTACATGCCTAACTGGCATTAAACACTTTTATGTATATCTGAAGATCTATAAATGAGTTATCAACATCATCTATAACATTTACATAAATATGATTTAAGCTGATTTTCACAGTTAACTCACGCTAATACTTTTCTAATTCGCTTGACAAAAACGAAGCACAAAATAAAAATATTGAAAGGCAAAAAAAAAAAAAACAAGTTTTATATATGGTATTATCAACCCTCTTCAAGGGTTCTACATACAAAAAGAAAAGCACTTTATCATAAAGCATAGCATTTATGGAATATATATACATATATATATATATATGTGACCATATGTCTTCATATTTCATTAACATTTACGAATTTCATATTCAAAAGGAAGGAAATGTGTGTCAAAATGCCAAAATGTTTTCCAAGTTTTGACAACACAACAATAGTTGAAGTAGTAGTAGCATATAGAAAGAGAAAGCGATAAAGTAGAGTGAAAGATGAAAAAGGGGGAAAAAAATAAATATGATCGTGCAAGGATTATTGTAAATGAATAAAAACCCGTTCTTCACCCTATAACCCTAACTATGTAGAATCCTTCATTCATTTCCACAATTAAAAATTTAACTTGGCAATTGAAGAATAAGAAGAAGAAGTAGAGTATCAAAAAAAAATTTCACGCTTTAGCTTTTAGGTTTTTTTTTTTTTTCCTCTTTTATATTGTTGAAATCAATTGTAAATTGTGAAATGTAACACTTTGCGGCAGGCGACAAAGATCCACCACCAGGCAACAACAATAACAATAGGTAAGGAGCTTGCAACATTTTGTTGTAAGGTTAATGTACGATCCACCACCATTATCAGCATCATATCGTGAAGATCACAGCTGTCAAATCCTTAGTTATACAATTTATTAACAACCAACTTATTGACACACATTGTTTCTGTTGTTCCTGTTATTGTTGTTGTTGTTGTTGTAAAAATTGCAATTCGCAACAAGACTTATGTAATGACTTTTCAGAGAGGGAGAGAAAGAGTGTGTGTATGATACAAGGGGCTAAAGTAAGCTCTATGCAACCCTCTAGTCATAGGACACCTTCTGGTTCCTAATTCTAATTGTCTGAAAATTTGTTTTGCGCTCTATCTAACACTTTCTCTCTCACTCTCTCACTCTCTCACTCTTTCTCTCTTTCTCTCTCTGTAATGACGAGTTCAATGCACTCGCAATTATACTATAGCAGCATTTTGCAGGTAAAACTTGTAATTGATATCAATTCAATTCAATTGCTTTGGACCATGTCCAAGTCTCGCTGACGCTGTCGCTGTCGCTTGCTGGCGCTAACTCTGTCTACAGTGCAGTCGGCCTTGCCTAGCCAAAGGTAATGTGTTTGCCTCCCTCAGCAACCCCTACAATAACAGGCATGAATCCGTTATAAACCGTTTGCAGTCTAACGGTTTGCCTTCATTAGCGTATAACACACACACACACACACACACACATAGAGACACACACAGGCATATAATCTAGCTAGTTAAGGGTTGTGCGCCCTGTGCTAAATGAGACGTTACATAGATATAATAATAGTAGGTAAAGCAAGGTATGGTAAGGTGAGCTGTGCTGTTCTGTGCTACCGAGTTCCTTCAGATAGCAATCATAATTATAGACAAAATTCAACTTTGTGCTAATTAAACTTGGTTAACAAAACTCGCATCAAAAGTCTATGCCATAAACAAAAATTAGCCTTAAGCTTTAATTAGCATTTCAAAAGTTTCTTACAAGCTTTGATCGACAAACAGAAAGATAACTACACAGTAATGGAGAGAGAGAGAGAGAGAGAGACAGAGAGTTCCAAAAGTTAAGCTTCTAGTGTTACGCCAACAAAATATAAGAAAATCATATGCTTACTATAAGCAAGAAAGAGATAGAGCTAGAGCACAGTTATATTTACTCAGCACAGCAGCAGCCTGCAGCTTGACGCAACAATTGCAGCGTTGAGCTTAAGCAGAGCTTAACCAAATGCAGCAAGCAGCATTTTTCTCTCACGCGCTGCGCTCATGCTGCGTTTACACTGCGCTCTTCGCTGTCGATCGTTGCGTCGTGGCTTGCTGCTGCTGCTGTTTGCTTATCTACAAAACATTTGCGCTCACTGATTTCTTTTACAGCTCATACATGCTCGCTCGCAGACTTGCTCTCTGTCGTTCACTAGCGCGCTCTAAATTGTGTTGTCTTCTCGCTCTAACACATTCACCTGCAGCACCTGCAGGCAGTGTGTCCCATGGAGGATATTGAACTTTGACACAATGCTATGTACACTGTATGTATGTATGTATGTACAGGATATAGGCGTGCCACACCCACCCAAAATGCAGAATGAACTAAAACAACAACAAGAAGGAACAAAAGCAAAAGAGAAAAAAAACAAATCAGCCAAGCCGGCCGGTGGCCAACTTTGTCTATGCAGGCAATGGCAAAAATTTGCATTGAGCGCGTGCTCTCTGTTATGCTCTGCCGCTCTTTCGCTCTCTCTCTCATTATGCGTTTTTCATTCATATACTTTGCAAGTGTGCGTGTGTGCGTGCATATGTATATTTTCTGTGTATATGCGTATACATATGTGTGAGTATACACGTAGAGGGTTGTGTCTCTGTATTTGTGGGGCGTTGTTTTGATTTTTCATAGATTGCGCAATCTACGAAAGCATACAAATATTTCGTTGTTATTCCTTGCAGGAAGCTACAAAATTCCCAAGAGAGCAACAGAACGGTACAACGGCACAACAGCAGTTCAGCAGAGCAGCAGAGAGCGCTTGCAGGCGAGAGCGTCAGTAAACAATTGCGCATGACTGTGCTGTGAGTCTGTTTGCCAGCTTGCTGATGTACTATGTACATATGTTGAGTGAGAATGAGAAAGAGAATGAGATGTAGTTGCGGAGGCTGCTGAAGCTTTGGGGATTTCATTATTTTTGTGGAGCTGCGCACAATGTGCGGAAATTGAATTTGCGGCACAAAAGCAATAAAAACAAGAACAACAATGAAAGACAGCTAAAGTGTGAGAGAGTGTGTGTGTGAGAGAGAGAGAGAAGGAGAGCGAGAGCAATGTTGCCGTATTGCATTTTATGTGTTGTCGACGTGGCAATTCTGCCGAGAGTGTCGCTCGTGCTGGAGTCTAACGCACAAACACACACACACACATATATATATATATATATACATATGTATACACTACATACATGTGTATGTATAGGGAACCGGCTTTTGTTATTTCGTTAGCACATAAAATGTTTTTGTTGTTATTTTTGTGCTTTATTTTCTTCTTCTTGTTTTTATTTTATATTTTTTCTACAACATAAATTGCAACAGATATAATACAAATACAAGCATAAATATGCCTATTAATGTATATACATATGTATGTACATGTCTGTGCATGTGTGTATTAGAAAATATAGACATACATATGTATGTACATGCATACATACATATGTATGTACATATGTCCATATAAGGATATGTAACTGAAATGGAAAACTCGACGAGTTGCACATTAACATTTATTGAACGTTTCTCAACGTTGCTCATGGCATAAAAAGCGATGCGACGAAGGGTAGCAAAAATATTACGGAATGTGCACAACGCAAAAGCCTTTATTCATCGGTGTGGGAGTATGTGAGAGAGAGAGAGCGAGAGGAAGACAGAAAAAGAGAGACAGAGAGAGAGGGAGCTATGTCAAGGTATAGTTATGATAGAGACAGGCAGGGAGTTTGGGTGTTGTTTAGGGGGCGTTTTTTTGGTGGTTTACACTGCTATGAGCTTGAGCTTTTACATATTTGATTTTGATGTCCTTAGCTTCCATCATCTCCATAACCATCACCACCATCACTCTAACCTTTGACAAAAACAATAAAAGTTCAAACTTAAATTCATATATTGCATACATACATACATACATACATATATTGTTGACACGCAAAAAAGTTCTATATCAACTTTTAAAATAGTTTCGTCTTATCATTAGAAATTTATGTATGCAAATAACAAGACAATAGGAAGAGCAAACCAAACCCGGACAAGAGCAGAGCAAAGCGGCAATTGCAGTGTTCATAGGGTTGTCCTGTCTTAACGAATAGACAAACCCTTTAAGTTTTTATTTTCATATGTAAACAGAATATTTAAATTACATGTTTACATATTCAAAACCCAAATAGATAAACCTAAATATATATAACTGTACAATAAAGAAATATACTATATGTAAAAAACAAGAAGAAAATAAAAAGAACTTCGTCGAAGTTGAGATACCCTTGCAGGCTAAAACTGATTGTTTCTATGTATGATATAGATATATCCGATTTTCATAATCAAATTTGACTGAAATGCATAAATCGATCCTAAACTCAATTCCTATAAGTTTCATTCGTATAGCTAAATAAGCAAAAATATTTTTTATACAAAAACTTAATTTTTGAGCAATTGTTCATATGTGAGCTATATGTTATAGTAGTGCGATTTGCATCAAATTTCGCAGATATATATAAGTCCTCGCTAAACTCATTTCCTATAAGATTCAGCCATATATTTCAATAGACAAAAAAGTTTCTTATACAAAATCTTAATTTTCAACAAATTGTTCCTACGGCAGCTATATGATATAGTAGACCGATATAGCTGGCTCTGACTGTATATATAGCTTATGGTTTTAGGAAGTACATATATATACCAAGTTTCATTAAAAATGCATTTAAATAAACAGATACACCAACAGACGGACAGAAGTATATGCTGATAGAGAATCTACTGTCGATGCTATTCAAGAATATATATATATATATATATGTATGTACTTTGTAGAGTCTGCCACGCGTCCTTC
>JBAMBR010000965.1:0-36174 GCA_037044475.1 Zaprionus obscuricornis
TATAATACTAAATATATTTACTATACTCTTGCAAAGGTATCTTAACTTTTTACAGATGTTTGTAATTTACAAAAATAAGTTGTGGCAGATAAATTAGATTGTATTAAATATTCTTTAACTATAAAAAATATATAATAAATAATATAATAATAAAAAATTATTTTAAAAAAATATAAAAATATTCAATATTTTTTGCAGTAGTTTGTAAAACACAGAAATAAAAAACACAAAATTAAAAATAAATAATTAAAAATAATAAATAATATTTAAAATACAAAACTAAGTTGTGGCAGATATATTAGATTGTATTGAAAATTCTTTAACAATAAAAAATATATTTATATAAATAAATATTATTTAAAAAAATGAATAATATTTAAAATATAATAATATTCAATATTTTTTGCAGTAGTTTGTAAAACACAAAAATAAGTTGTGGCAAATATATTAGATTTTATTAAATATTTTTGAACAATAAATAATGTAATAATAAAAAATGGTATTAAAAAGTTAATAATATTTAAAATATAATAATATTCATTATTTTTTGTAGAAGTTTGCAATGAAGAAGTTGTTGACATATAATATTATATATTAAAAATAAATAAAATAATTATACAAATCTATTAAAAATAATAAATAATATTTAAAATACAATAATGTTCAATATTTTTTGCAGTAGTTTGTAATGCACAAAAATAATTTGTGGCAAATATATAATATTACATATTAAAAATAAATTAAATTATAATAAAAAAATATTAAAAAATATAAAAAAATATAAATAATAGTAAAATTCAACTAATATTTAAAATTAAAATATTGTTATTATTATTAGCAAATATATTTATTTATTATTATTATTTATGTAATTATTATTAATTATTTTTTTTTTAAATATCTATCTTTTATTTATTTTTGGACATTGTTATGTTATAGAAATCAT
Organism: Zaprionus obscuricornis; assembly: GCA_037044475.1. Classification (NCBI taxonomy): domain Eukaryota; kingdom Metazoa; phylum Arthropoda; class Insecta; order Diptera; family Drosophilidae; genus Zaprionus; species Zaprionus obscuricornis. The sequence continues at coordinate 947 of JBAMBR010000965.1, forward strand.
TTTGAAATATTGATTTAAATTTTAATATTATATTTTTTAATTTTTTTTTTATCATTATTTATTATTTGATAATAATTAAATTATTTAATATTATATATTATATAATTTTTTATTATTTGCCTTCATTATTTATTATATATATTATTTATTATAAATATATTAATTATAATGCATAATATGTATTTTATTATTATTATTAATATATATTTTTATTTATTTATTTATTTTATACTAATTTCATTATTTTTGTATTTATTATTTAATATTAATTAAGAAAAAAGTAAAATATAAATATATATTCCAAGTCCATTAAAATTTATTATTAATAATTATTATTATTTTATTTTATTTAAGTTTGCATTTATTTAATTAATTAATATTTATTCTATTATTATAAGAATATAAATTAATTATAATTATAATTAAACAATTATTAATTATAAATTAAGAATAATTGAGATTTTTTTGCAGCTAAATTTGTTTTCTAAAATTAAATTCAAAGTTCAAAAAAATCTCAATTATTCTTAATTTATAATTAATAATTGTTTAATTATAATTATAATTAATTTATATTCTTATAATAATAGAATAAATATTAATTAATTAAATAAATGCAAACTTAAATAAAATAAAATAATAATAATTATTAATAATAAATTTTAATGGACTTGGAATATATATTTATATTTTACTTTTTCCTTAATTAATATTAAATAATAAATACAAAAATAATGAAATTAGTATAAAATAAATAAATAAATAAAAATATATATTAATAATAATAATAAAATATATATTATGCATTATAATTAATATATTTATAATAAATAATATATATAATAAATAATGAAGGCAAATAATAAAAAATTATATAATATATAATACTAAATAATTTAATTATTATCAAATAATAAACAATGATAAAAAAAAAAATTAAAAAATATAATATTAAAATTTAAATCAATATTTCAAAATGATTTCTATAACATAACAATGTCCAAAAATAAATAAAAGATAGATATTTAAAAAAAAAATAATTAATAATAATTACATAAATAATAATAATAAATAAATATATTTGCTAATAATAATAACAATATTTTAATTTTAAATATTAGTTGAATTTTACTATTATTTATATTTTTTTATATTTTTTAATATTTTTTTATTATAATTTAATTTATTTTTAATATGTAATATTATATATTTGCCACAAATTATTTTTGTGCATTACAAACTACTGCAAAAAATATTGAACATTATTGTATTTTAAATATTATTTATTATTTTTAATAGATTTGTATAATTATTTTATTTATTTTTAATATATAATATTATATGTCAACAACTTCTTCATTGCAAACTTCTACAAAAAATAATGAATATTATTATATTTTAAATATTATTAACTTTTTAATACCATTTTTTATTATTACATTATTTATTGTTCAAAAATATTTAATAAAATCTAATATATTTGCCACAACTTATTTTTGTGTTTTACAAACTACTGCAAAAAATATTGAATATTATTATATTTTAAATATTATTCATTTTTTTAAATAATATTTATTTATATAAATATATTTTTTATTGTTAAAGAATTTTCAATACAATCTAATATATCTGCCACAACTTAGTTTTGTATTTTAAATATTATTTATTATTTTTAATTATTTATTTTTAATTTTGTGTTTTTTATTTCTGTGTTTTACAAACTACTGCAAAAAATATTGAATATTTTTATATTTTTTTAAAATAATTTTTTATTATTATATTATTTATTATATATTTTTTATAGTTAAAGAATATTTAATACAATCTAATTTATCTGCCACAACTTATTTTTGTAAATTACAAACATCTGTAAAAAGTTAATATACTCTTGCAAGAGTATAGTAAATATATTTAGTATTATATAAAATGGGGTTTTTTTTCACAGTACTTTTACCCATAATTAACAATAATTTATCTATAATTATCGATATCATTTGATTTCACCATATTTGATAGATAGATAGATAGATAGATATGCACTGAGCACTATGCATGGTAAATATTGTAAATGCATAACGAATCAGCGATAAATTATATGTCGAGTCGAATGACTCTAATCGATTACGACTAAATCAATTTAGCATTGAATGACGAGTATATTATTATTAATATTATTATTATTATTATATGGCTGGGGAGTAAACCGTTGGCTTAGATCAATTGGTTGGCAAGCAACACCATTAATATCATACATACATATGTATATCTGTCAGTCGGGCAATGGATTTAACTGGCAGATGCGCCAGTGAAACGAACTATAACTACTTGAAATATTGGAATAGTACTACATACTATATGTATGTATGTATATAATATATTTAAGTATATAATTAGTAGCAATATCTGAAGTGATGAGCAAATGCCGACAAAAAGCATGCGAGATGGTGTGACTAGGATGGCCAGAAGCTGCCAATTATGAACAAGTTGTAGCAGTCTCTTACTCTTACTCTTTCTCTTAGTCTTTCACTGGCATGGTCTGGTCTGGTCTCGACTGTTGATTATAGACTTTAGGTGTAGGCCAACAAAATATGTGTCTGTATGGCGCAGCGGGAGACTGAATATGCAAGAGACAATGAAAACAAAGCAGTGGGGAGAGTGTAAGAGAGAGAGAGAGAGAGAGAGAGAGATAGAGAGTGAATACAACATTATACTAATTTAATTTTAAACGAACACAAATGCTGCACATATAATTTAAATAATTGCATAGTTACCTTAAGGCACGACTAGTATTGATGATGTTATCATATATGGAAGAGTTCGTCGATGTCTTATCAAGAATAATTTCCGCTGGCAGCTGCATTCAACTTGACGCGTTTCAACTTGACGCTGCGACTTGCTTCAACATGCTCTGTCTTGTTCAACTTAATTATAATGTATCGCTTAATGGCCACACTTTGTGCCTACAGACACATTTCCGTCTGCCTGCCTGATTATTGACCATAATATTGTTTGTCCCTATATATGTATATATATATATGTATATGTATATATGTATTATACAAGTATGTAAATGCAATGTACATATACAGACGATTGGGCTGGCAACAAACTATCAACTGATAAAACAATTTACTCTCCTCATCTTCTCATTTTTTTTCATGATTGTCTTGTATTTCGTATGTTCAACTAAATTATGGTTACAAAATTTTATGAAGCCATTTATTTCACTCACATCTCACACTCACTCATTCGACAGACTTGACTGAACCTGAACATGAACCTGAACCTGTACCTCGAGCTATAAGCTAAAATGTTAAAAAACTGAATCCCTTATATCATATTACAGTACAATGCAGTTTACTAAAAAGGGTTGGGGAGTACTTATAATCAGTGAAGTCAACTCCTCCTTCTGTGGTACTTGTTTTCAATTTTTTAAAGCAAAAGGCACGAACGAAAACTTCTGCAAAAAATAACAAAAGAAAAAAAAAAGCAGAATTACATAATTATACAAATTAGTTAAAGTTTAAGTATAAGAAAAGTGAGCATCGCATTCAATTTAATATTTATTGGTACGATGGGATGAGCATTTCGTGTGCAACAAATGATGGCCTCAAATTATATGAAAGAGATACTTAGTAACATGTTTCCCTCTGTCTGTCTGTCTGTCTTTCTGTCTGTCTGTCTGTGTGTGTGTGTGTGTATAACTTTAGATTGAAAAGAAAGGAGGAGTTTTTTTTTTTTTTTTAACAATTTAACAATTTGTATAAAAATATATATTTTTGGTTGATTTAATCAATTCGATAATTTACGTCTACAAACATAAATTAGAATTTGTTAAAAAAAAAATAAATTGAAATTTAAATATATTTATATAGTTTGTATAACTATTATTATTAAAAATTAAAAAATAAAATCCATTTGATTTATTCATGACTTTTTTATTATATAGGACAACATATATTTGCAGATCACGCAAAATTTGAAGAATATAATTTTGAACTAATAAATACAATTAATTTTTTAATGCATTAAAACTAATATGTGAAAATAAATATAAATACTGACCACACATACGACTAAGTTGTTAGTGATATAAAGAAATAATTTTAAAACAATTAAAAAAAAAATTAAAAATAAAAATATATTTTTAAATAAATATTATATTATTATTATACATATAATAAATTAATTCTAAATAAATATCGAAAATATATACAAATTAAATATATATAAAAAAATATATATATTAAAGTAAGCTTTGCTCCACGTTAATAATTATTATTAAAATTATTATTATATTCTTTTTATACTTATCATAAAATAATTAAATATAGAATAATTATATAGAAAATATGTTAAAAATATTTAATAAATATAAACAAAAATACTAGATTAAACCTTTCCAAGTTAATAATTATTGTTAAAATAATTATTATATTACTGTTATGCTGATAATAAAATAATTAATAAAATAAATAAGTATAAAAATCTATAATGAAAATATATAAAAATAATATGTTAAAAATTTAAATATATATTAAAAAAAATTAAAGCAAACATTTCTTCGGTGTACCCAAAAACTCATACTCTTACAAGCTTAAACGAAAACTTTTTTCATGCAATAAGTGAATTTTCGTATCGATCTCCAAAATTATATACTGCCTATGGCCAAACTGAGAGAATGCTCTACATTGCAAAAGGGCCAACAGACAGACGAAATGTTACCGATATATACCCATGATTCGTCACCAGTTATGACCCTTTTGAGGAAATCTGGGTCGTCGTTGACATCATTCAACAGTTCTTGAGCGATGCTCATGCGACGGTTCTTTTGGTCAAAATTCAGCAATTTCGGAACAAACTGCGCTGACACATGACTCATGCCCAAAACGTTTGAAAAAATTTCATGGCACGAGCCAAACGATATACCAACATCGCCAGCAACTTCTCTGATAGTAACTCGACGATTTTCCAAAACAATTTTCTTCACTGCTTGAACGTTTTCATCAGTTGTTGACGTGCTTGGGCGTCCAGAGCGAGGCTCGTCATTGGCATCTTCTCGGCCATCTTGGAAGAGTTTGTAAACATTATTTTTTACTCAGAACCAACATTTCAAGTGTTTCGGAGCACTTAATTTTATTTTTTACACAAAATTTGATGCAAATCCTTTGATCCATATTTTTCGATAGCAAAAATCAAAACAAAAAAAATCAATAATCGAAAATATGTTGCCCGCGAAATTTGAAAAGTCACATTACTTTTTGAACACACCTCGTATACTTTGTTGGGAACAACATTTGCTAATATTTATTTCTAATATTTACCTAATCTACAAATTTTATTTTGTAATAAATAACTTAAAAATAATAATTATAATTTGTAGTATAATTTGTAGTAAAACGAATTGATGTTAAACAATTATAAACTTGAGATCAATTTGTATAAGTTTATTGATGCACGATCAGGATTTTCAATTGTCAATTAATCAAATTCAATTTAATTTAATTACAATGAAAACACAAGAAACAATCGAGAAATTGTTACAATTTGCATTTAACAACAATTTGTGTTGCTTTCATTTAACAGACAATGTGATACTGGTAACGGGCAGCAGACAGCGGACAGCGGACAGGTGACCACAAGATACTCCATATATGTATATTTATATGTATGAACATGTGTATCATATGTACTGTCAGATATCTGGCATTCTTGCCTGGGAGACAAGTGAAAGAAGCGCAAGAAGCAAATGAAGAAGAATGAAGAAGTTGAGGCAGAGTTTTGGTAAGTTTGTATGTTTGCTTGGTTGGTTGGTTGGTTGGTTGGTTGGTTGACTAGTTGACTTGTTGGTTTGTTGGCTTGTTGTTAAAGTCATCTCCATAAGCACACAATTATGCATATAAACGTAAAACGTACCAACCTACTCGTACGCTCCATCATTAAGTCTAACAGACAATTTGTCAAAAGGAAAACAAGAAAAACAACATGAAAATTTGCATAAAAAATAACAAACAACTAACATTAGACAACAGTAACAGCAGCAACAACAGCAACAACAACAATAATGGCTAAAACAGCACACAAAATTTGCATGTCTGACCGACTAAGTTGGCCAACAACAACAGCAGCAGCAGCAAGTTGACTACCAATAACAATTTTCCATGTTGGTAACACAGAAGCACAGAGCCAAACTGCAATTACCAAAAGCAAGCCAGAGAGTCAGCCAGAGATATCAGGCATAAGATCGTGGTGCGAGTGGCAACTAACTGGCAAACTGGCAAGCTTGCAATGCGGCAAAGCACAACTGGCAACTTGCAACGTTGTGGCAAACAACATGTGCGTTTGTGTCCGCAACGATTAAGTAAAAACAATTTACACGCCTGCCTGCCAGACAGCCAAAAGCCAAAAGACGTACAGCACGACGACAACAACGTTGACGACGACGACGACGACGACAACGTCGAAGTAAACGTGGCCAAGATTCATACATACATACATATGTCCATCTGTCTGTCCGTCCGTCCGTCCGTTCATGGCCTGTCTTGGGCCCTGGCCGGCTGTCCAAAGACGTGTGGCGTTAATATGCGTCGCTCTAACTTAGCTTGTTGCCTGAATGCTTCAATGCCTGCCTGCCTCCTTGCCACCTTGCTACCTTGCCCAACTGCCTCTCTATGGTCTCTGCTTCGGCTGCATGTTAGTGCTTCCTTTTGGCATCGCCAACATGTCAATTATATCGTATCAAATTAATAATTGTACGCGCCGCGCACATGAACATATAAAAATAAAACAAGATAGAAATGTTTAACACTAATTTAACCGATCTATAGATACACTTCACATGCTCGATATACAGAGGCCAAAAGATAAAAGAGTTTAGATAAGATCTGTAATTTACATAGATTTTGATTGAAATCAGTGAATATATATAAAGAGAATATATATATATAATGAGTATTATTTCAATATTTCGGATGCTTAAGAAATTACAAAACAAAGGATAAAAATGATAAGACAAGATCTAAAATCTGTATATACTATATACTATATGGTCATGCTGCAACAGTCTTCGTAAGTCTTAAATTCAATATTTCAGTGCCAATGCCATAATTAATATGCACCACTGTAAGCGTATAAAATAGTTGAAAAGAGCAGAAAAATGTTATAAAAAAAAAAAAGGAGAAGTAGAGAAAAAAAAAAAAGCGAATGATGTACGTCTTCGCCCCATTTGCCAATAAAGTTGGTTTAAGGAGCTGCCAGTTGCTGCCACTAATCGTGGCAGACAGGCATGAACTGATGGCCACATATGGTATGAGTATACAAAGCTATGCAGAGCTATGCTGAGTTGAAGTGAGGTGAGTTAAGGTGAGGTAAGCTGAGTGAAGCTGAGTGGTGGGGATCGGAGCGGAGCGGAGTATACATATTTTAAAGTTGCCTGTCAATTTGGCGTTGTTCGCGCTGCTCGAGTGAAATGTCCAAAGCATTGATTTCCAAATTCCATTTACAAGCTTCCGAACACAAAAACTTTCAAAATATAAAATACATATAATAAAAGAGTAATTAATACTGACTATATTAGTATTTACCAACACTGCGCTGAGGATCGATGCAGATAATATTTAAAAAGTGAAGCTGGAACAAATGAAAATATGCTGCATTTTCCAATTGAAATTGTAGTTAAAAAAAATAAAATAAAATAAAAATAATAAAAAAAAAAAATATAGAAAATAATTTTCATCTTTTTAATTATAATTTATAATAATAAAATTAATAATTAATAATATGAAAATATATGTAAATAATATGTAATAATTAATTTAATTAAATTAAAATGAAAGTAAAATAAAAATGTACATGCATAATTTATAATTAAATTATTAATTAAATATTACTTAATAAATAATTATAAATAAATTTTATTTTCAAATAATTAAGAAAAGTTTTTTTTTATTAATGAGCTTTTAACAATAATTATTAATGTAAATAATATAAATTAGTAATATAATAAATAATTATATAATTAAAAAAAAAAATTAATTATTAAAATTTTAATTTATTAAATATTAATTAATAATTAAATTAATAAATAAATTGTATTTTCATATAATTAATTCCTAAATATGATAACTTAAAAAACATGCATAACTTAATTTATATTAATAATTAAAAATAATTATTTATAAAATATTAATTAATAATTAGATATTAATTAATTATAAATTAATTTAATTTTTGAAAATATTCAAAAAAAATTGATCAATAACATTGAAAATAATTGCAAGAAAGAGTATACCAGTTCGTATATGACTATCAACATTTTGATGCTCTTTACGTTCGTCAAACAGAAATGTAAAAGAAATAAAAATTAACTTCTGTTTTCTTGTCGTTTGTTTTTTTTTTTAAAGGTATCAAAAATTATCAAATTAATCAACAATTTTAGTGGTTTTATTGAAATGTATCAAAACACGACACAGACAGCAAACAGCAAACGGCAAACAGAGAACTGGTTCCAATATACATACATTTGTATGTACAAAGTATGTATATTTGTATGTATGTACATACATACTACATGTGATATCTGAAGTCTTCTTGTTGTATGATATTGTGTTGGCGTCTGCTGCTTCATGGACTCTGTCTCAGTGTCTCAGTGTCTCAGTCTGTCTGAGTGTCTCTGTGTATCTGTCTCTGGTTTGTGTCTGTGCAGCAAAAGCTGAAACGGTAATTATCTTTTGACAGCACTTAAGTTGTATTTGGTAATGACACATGGCTAAAGATCGAAGGCGCTGCAAACGGCGACAAAAGCGTCGCTTTAAACTGCCTGACAGTTAAGGTGAAACGTGACTGATTAAAACGACAGAAAGTCGGCCAATAAATTGCGCTTGCAACAGCCAACAAAAATTAAATAAATAAATAAATAAAAATCTTATTGCAAATGCACTGACATATTTTTAAAGGTTTTTTGTTTTTTTTTTTTTAAGCATAAATTAAAATAATTATAGGCTAAAAAAATAAAAATTGTTCATAAATAAAAATATTAAAAAAAAAAAACAATTGAAAACAATATTGAAATTTTGATTTATAAATAAATAAAAAAAAAACAAAAAGTATATCATTTCATATTTTCGTACAACTTCAAAAACTCTCTATTTCAATTGTGATCAAAAAATTGAAACTGTGGTGAATTTCATTCAATCAGCTGACACAGAGACAATGCAAATTCAAGATCAATATATCGCTCATCACTAACACGTTCTGTTTACTATTGTGCCTTCTCTCTCTCTCTCTCACCTCTCACCTCTTACTCGCTCTCTCTCTTGCTGTGCAAGTTCAGTTCGTTTGTTCTTGTGCGCTTGGGAACGTGAGAATTGTGAGAGGGCGCGCATATTTGTGCGTGTGTATGTGTAATGTGAGTGTGGGATAATAAGAGGAAAATGAAATCGGCGCCAACAAGAAAACGACGGACGGATCACAGGGAGCGCGAAAATCAGTAACGTGTGCTGCATAAAAGTAAAACGAGCGTCGCATATTACATATTTTAATAATATAAAATACAATAAATATTAATTAATTATAAATATATATTACAATATTGTGCAAAACAAAAAAAAAGAAGAGAAAGAAAACAAAATTACGATCACGATCGCCGTTGCCCGCACCAACAATTTTTATCGTTGCTAAAGAACAAAATATAGAAGCAGAAGTTGAAGAAGACTGCGAAGAGATTTTTTTTTTTGTTATATTCTTTTGGCTATTTTCATATACAATATTTATTCTTCAGCTGATCGTGCATTAAAATTTTATTGGCATGGCTAGTAAACGCTTAAGTTTAATGCTAGAAGAATGCGATCGTGATGCTGAACAAAATGATATGCTACTTTTGGAGGGACAAGAAAATAACCTTGTGAATATTGAGCGACGTTCGGCGAAACGTTACAAATTAAATGGAATATCGGGGAATGTTAAAACATGCTTTGAGTCGCCATTGCAACGCATGTTGCAACGCCAAATCTCTGGCAGCACTTCAGCATTATCACCGATCACAGAGTTGTCGCACAATATGCGCAATACTCTCTTGGATGCTGGCGGCGATGCCAGCGGCGTCGGCGGCGGCACGCCAAAATCAAGCACAATGCGTAGCTATAACAGTGTCTCGTCCAGCTATGATTCAAGTAATTCCCTAGATGATGAATATATGGCAATGTTCGAATTGGAAGCATTGGACGAGCTGCCAATCAACAAATTACCCGGTGATCTTGATGCACTGATCAGCGGGAAATTGAAGACAAACGAAATCACACATGATACATCAAGCGGCGATTCATTGATTAATCGCTCGGTGCGTCGATGTCTCAGTGTGTCATTGTCACAGCAGGAACCATTAGAGATAACGCCACTAAGATCTAAGATTGTTGCTACCAAGCCCGAGCAGCGTAAGGAGCCGCCAAGCAATGAAACGAATCTTATGCGTAAATCAGTTTCTATGAATAATATGGATATACTTCATGCTTTGGGCGATGAACCGGAACTTATTGGTGATCTTAGTAAACCTTGTGCTTTGCCTGTACAAGTAACGGGTGTACGTCATCGTGATCTCAAGACAATTTCCTGTGATACACTTGCACGTCTGATGCGTGGTGAATTTGATAATTTGTCGAATTGCTATAAGATTATTGACTGTCGTTATCCCTATGAATATGATGGCGGTCATATACGTGGCGCACTTAATTTATATACTCGTATTCAGATTAAAGATGCTTTTCCGGCGATCGTCGAACAACAAGAAGCGATCGGACAACGTTTTATTTATGTTTTCCATTGTGAATTTTCATCGGAACGTGGCCCAAAATTATTACGTTTTCTACGCAACAACGATCGCAATATGCATACACATAACTATCCGACATTGGATTATCCGGAACTGTATCTATTGCACAATGGATATAAGGAATTTTTTAGCAACTTTGCGGAACTATGTGAACCGTGCAATTATGTTCCTATGTTGGCGCCAGCACACAATGAGGAATATCGTATGTTCCGGGCCAAAACCAAATCGTGGCAGTGCGGTGATAGTGAAGGTGGCGATAGTGGCATTGGTGGCGGTGGAGCAACCGATGGTGGTGGATCATCATCATCATCATCAACAACATCAACATCATCATCGTCTGGTTCACGTTCACGCATTTTATGCAGATCACGTTCACGTTTACTTTATGCTGAATAACGTATTGCAATTTTTTATACGATATGCTCCACTGTGCGGCGTTGTGAAAAGTGATGTAAGAAAGAGAAAGAGACATTTTTATTTTATAGTTTTGCTGTATGCCGAATAACGTATTGCAATTTTTATACAATTTGCTCCACTGTGCAGCATATTGAAGAGTGAAAGAAAGAGAAAGGAGGAAGAGAACTTTATTTTATAATTAAGAATGAAATAATCAAGGGACGCAAATTTTTAGTTTTCGTTATAGTTTTTAGTTGGAGTTAAAGTTAAAGTTACAGTTTCCGTTATCGTTATCGTTATCGTTACCGTTACCTTTGCGTTGTCTACAATGTGTTAAAATGGAATGAATATCGATAATCGATTCATTATTTGTATTTGTTTAAAATTTATGTTAATTTAGTTATTTAATTTAATTAAGTTAATCAGTTGACAGTTCCAGCAGGTTGATATTTTTAATGGTGATCATGAATAACAAAATGAAGAAGATGAATTTTTTTTTTTTGCAATAATAAAAAATTTCTCCGCTAGTCAGTGTAATTAAATTTTTGCTCTCATTAGTATTTTATGCATTAATATTTAATATTATTCTTTTCTTATTATTAATTTTAATTTTTTATTTTCTTTGGCATATTTCATTTAATTAAGTGTTGAAAGAGATTTCATTAGTGTTAATTAAATTTTAAGAATTTTAAATAAAAAAAAAATAAATAAATAAATTATCAATTTTAAGAAAGAAAAAAAAAATTAAAAATTAAATTTGTTTTTAAGTTTATTACAATTAAACAATAATCTTAAATTCTTTTGTATGAAAATAATTTTTAAGAATAAATAAATATTATTATTATTATAGCAAATAAAATACAGCAAGAAAATAATGCATGCTATTTTTTTTTAATATATATGAAAAATGAAAAAAAAAAATATTTATAAAATGTAAAATATTTATTATTTAAAAATTTAATTATTTAATAATTTTTATATATTAAGAAAAATAATTTAAAATTTATTATTATAATTTTTCGTTCCTTAGACTAGCATTATTATTATTTTTTTTTTTTTAGCTAATATCGAAATGTAAATATGAAATTGCAGTGCTACTGTCTCTGCAGTACTTTCGCTTGCCACGCCCACTAAGTGACTGCGGGTGCTGCTGCTGTAGCTGCAGCAGATGCCTCTGCATAGAGAGAGAGATAATAAAAATGAAATATTACCCGAGACTGTGACTGTTCACTGTAAGCGCCTTCGCCTTTTTCCAGCTTCTACTTCTTCTGCTGTGTCTACGCTCTGCTGACTTACAGAGTGTGAAAGAGATGGTTTGGGCGTTGTGAGGGCGTGGCGCTCTATATGCATTGGCATTGCTATGAAAATCGGATAAGACATACACATACAGATATATGTACATATTTTATGTTGGCCGACACGCAAAAAAAAAAATGAAAAAAAAAACCGTATTTTATATTTATTACCAACAACGGAATATTACGAATATTACACAAGAGAACAACAACAACAAGAATTGCCAACTTTCTCTCTATAAAGAGAGAGAGAGATATTGTATTTATTTATAGCTGGGCGTCATATGAATATTGGATAAATCTGTTGACCACAAAACACAAAGCGTTGCAACATTATTTATGTGAATTCATTAACAGCCAGTGCCACCTGTACCTGTTGCAACGGCTAACATGCCACATGCATCATGCAACATGAGCGCATTGGCATTGGCCTTAATCGCTGTGGCTTCCAACAATTACTTATTTTCACTTGTTAATTGTTATTTTCATTTGTTTTGCCATCAATTAATAATTGCAACGCATCCGAATCCTTTATAAAAATATAAATATAATTATTTCAAACTACATAAAATAATAAGAAAAATTAATTTAAGGCAATTTTGAAGATTAAAATAATTCTAATAAAATTTAAGAATATTATAAAAAATTCTAAATGTATGAAAATCTAAAAAAAAAAATAAAAAAATTTAAATCAAGCTAAATTGCAAAAATTAACAATGCAAATATTATTAAAAAATGTATTTATTTAAATAAAATTAAATTAAACAAATTTAAATAATATTCAATTTTATATAATTCGTATATAAATAAAGTAAAAATTAAAAATAAAATTAAATATAAACAATTTAAATTTATGCAAAAATTTGTATATTAAAAAATAAATATGTACAAGTTTAATATTAATATTAAAATTCATAATAGTTCATAAAAAAATAAAATAAAATATAAACAATTTAAATCGTTGCAACACTACAAATGTTTATTATAAAAAAAAATAAATTTAATTCATATAAAAGAATATAAATTTAATTAATAGTACAATTCATATGTAAATAAAGTAAAAATAAATAGAATAAAATTTAAATAATTCAAATCATTGCAAAACTGCAAATATTTATTATAAAATCTATATATATATATAAATCATAAAAAAATGTATAAATTTAATAATTAATTAATATTATAATTCATACGTAAATTAAATAAAAAAAAATATAGAATAAAATTTAAATAATTAAAATCTTTGCAAAACTGCAAATAAAATATTTATTTTTAAAAAAATATATATATATTTAAATCATATAAAAATGTATAAGTTTAATAATTCATAATAATTAATCAATATTATAATTCATATGTAAATAAAATAAAAAATATAGAATAAAATATAAATAATTCAAATATAGCAAACAAAAATATATAATTAAAACATAAAAAACGTATAAGTTTAATTAATATTATAATTCTTATAAATAAAAAAAAAAAATATAAACAACTCAAATCTTTGCAAAACTGAAAATATTTATTAAAAAAATATATACATATATATACAAATGTATAAATTTAATTAAATTTATAATTTATATGTAAAAATAAATAAAATAAAACATAACACAAATCTTTGCAAAACTGCAAATATAATATTTATTATAAAAAATATATATATAAATCATAAAAAAAATTTATAAATTTAATTAATATTTTTAAAATTTAAACAATTCAAATCATTGCAAAACTGCAAATATAATATTTATTTTTAAAAAAAATATATATAAATCATATATAAATGTATAAGTTTATTTAATATTATAATTCATACTTTGCAACTTTGCCTTATAATTCATGCTTGTGTTTTGTTTTCTACCATTTATTTCCGAGCTATGCAAATATAGCGGCTTAAAGCCATAAAAAATTGTTACAAACTGATTGATGTTAGCCTAAAAAAGAGATTTAGCTTAATCTTAAACGAGTTTAATCGTTTGAGGAAGTAAAAGGCGCCTTGAAGCCAGCCTTATTGTAGAATTCAATGGGAATAGAATCTTCGCTCTCAAAGTAATCAGAATCTCGAGAGCAGCATGGTCCCAATTCCATGCCAACAATCTTCTCGCCCCAGAATTGTGTCATCTCACGTTGCAATAGCTCATCGCGTAGTTTGACAATCCATTCGTTGTAATCCCATGGGCCATAGAAACCACAATCACTTTTATATTCCTGCAACAGTTCAGCCGCCTTATCGAACTCCACCTGAGTGGGCGTGCCCTCGAAAAGCAGCTGCCAGATAGCGGCACGTGCTGCTTTACCAATTTTATCAACATTCTGCTGATGGATTTCATCGGGCACTGTGACGGTGGTTAGCACGTAGCGTTTCATTAGATCTCGATATTCACTTAGTGGTTCAGTTGTGCTAATCTTCGCCTCAAAGTTACTTGTAATTGCCGCATCGTTATTCAAGTTGCGTACAGCTGCATTGGCAAGTTCATCCTCATCACCGCTGGCTGCTTTCTCAGCGGCTTCAGCAGCACGCACCTTGAGGCTGGCAGCAAATGGAGCAACACAACCAGCATGTGCATAGAATTCCAATGGTGGCTCATCATCATCGAATAGATCGGAATCACGTGACCAACATGGTCCCAATTGTTTCTTAACGATGGTTTCGCGCCAGAAATTGAGAAACTCCCGCTTAAGGAGCTCATCGCGCAACTTAGGTATCCATTCGTTGTATGGCCATGGTGAATAAAAGCATGCATCACCTTTATAGTCTTCTAGAAGATCTGTTGCCTTTTTTTGTGACTCATCTGTGGGGGTGACGTCATCAAACAATAATTTCCAGATGACGTCACGAGCGGCTGTTGCGATCTTTGTGAAATTTCCCTTTGTTATCTCATCATCAACTACTTGTTCAACTGCAACTCGCGTTTCGATTAACTTTTGATATTCTGCTAGCGGATCTTCTTTGCTTATACTAATATCTCCAACGATCTGTAATTTGCGCAGTGAAAATTTTATAAAACAGTAAAAGTTGATGAAAATCTTGTTGGCATACCTTAATATCATCTGTTGGAGTTGTTTTCTGTGCTGGGCTAGTCATTTCGTTATCTACTTCTGTTCCTTCGGCTTTTCGCTTTGACATTTGATTAATTTGTCGGCAATTTAATGTTTGGTTTCTAGTCACTCAATTTATATTTACAATTGTCTGGCATAACAGTAAAGCAAATTTTGAGCAATTGTATTGCTCCACATTTAACAGAAATACTAATATGAAGCAACAGCTGTTCAAATGTTTGATTTCTTACACATGTGTGGAAAGATACTAAAAATAATCGAATTGTTATTGAGCTCCACACTTAACATTTGGTATTTTCAATTTAATGTGTATTTACAGAGCGGTAATAAATTCCACTTTAAATATTAGCAAATCTGTTTGTATTTTATAAAAATTCAATGGTATTTTTGCATTAAAAATAAACGGTCACACTGAATACTTTCAACAAAAAAGTTATTCGTGTTTCAAGGTTTTTGCCTGTGTCCATTTCTATTCTAATTAATTAAAGGTCAAAATTAATATCGCGAAAGCTATAAAAATCTTTGAAAGCCAATTAGAATTGTGCTCGTGTTGGTAATCTATTATTCTGAGTTTACGGCTGTGTTTTCTGTCTTGTCATTTCGACAAATTCGCTGCATAATTTTGAGGTTACAATTTTGACCACGGCAGCAAATAGTAAGAAGAAGGAAACATTGCGTTAATGTCGCCCACAAGCAATAAATTATCAGTTAAAATAAATATAAAACATTTGTGAAAACAAAAAAAAAACATACACGCACACTTAAATAAAAATCAAAGTGTGAATCTAAAAATCAATCGCGCTTGTCTCGAGTTTCACAGTGTGTGTGTTAGTGTTTGTGTCTGAGCGTGAAATTACTTTTCTCGTACTCAAAGGCGACGAAAAAGTATCGAAAGTTATACTCAAATGTGTATGGCAATTGTGGTAAGTAAATAAATAATATATTATTTATATTTATGTACTTTCATATTAGTATATATATGAAGTCGCATCATATTAATAAAATAACAAAAACTAAATTATTAACTGAGTTTTGTGTTTCTGGTTGTTGTTGTTGTTGTTGCATTAATTTTACATTAACACAAATATTACGCGATTGTTGTTTATGACTTTGTTGTTGCCATTTTTAAAATGCAACATCTTTTCACTCGCTTACACTTTCTCTCTCTATCTCTCTTTCGCTAAACTCCTTGTCCAATTTGTGTTTGTATGTGTGTATGTGCACATATACACACACACACACACACACACGCATGCAAAGATGTTCACTTACAGCTTACAAGCATGTGTATGAAGTTTGCATGGGAACAAGCCAATATATATCCAGATATCCAAACAAAATTGACGAATTCAACTTTTAATTGCAGTTATTTTGCTGTTATTTTCCTGTGAGCCATTGACCCAATTGCCTGAATATGGTGTAAGCAATGTACGTTCCTTCAACACATATACATACATACATACATATATACATACATGCATACATATGTACGTTTAAAATACTTATGTAAATAACTAGTTGAAAGTGAATGTCTGCACGAGATTGACCTGGTTATGCAGCTATAGCGAAAAAGTAGTACAACTGTAAAAGTGTAAAACTGTGTGAAACTGGGACATGACCGGAAAAGCATTTAGAAGACGACAGCGCAAACACATTTTTATTCCAGATACCAAATTCTACAAATCTTTATTTCTTTCTTTCTTTCTATACGTGCATATATATGTATGAATGTATATATGTAGAATATTTTAATTTGATAATAATTATTATGACGTCAGCAGATTGACTAATATCTAATCTGTTAAAAGGCTTAAACAAATTTATCATATCATATCAAAAGTCAACTGCAACAAAACCAACAAAGAAAAAGAAAATGAAACAAAAACAAACAAACAGACGACGCAAAAAAAAAAAGCAAGATTCACAATTCTGAGCGAAAAGAATATATCGAAGGTGTAGAATCAGTTGAATTTTATTCTCATCAATTGAGGACGCGCGATACGCATCTTTTGCTTCAAGTTTTTATTAATATTTATTTTTATACACATCAATAATTTGGATTTTATCAACTTTTAATATGAATCAAGCATTTGCTTTCGGTACGCAAGAATTTTGAATTGTGCTTTACAAAAAAAAAAGAAAAAAACACTGTTATCTTTCTTTACTGCTATTTAACTTGTGTTTGTTCCTTGTCTGTCTTTATCGCACATTTACGTACATATATGGGAACTAAATCTTTTTTTTATATTGCAAATTTTCGATAATTGAAATTCAGCAAACAAAAAAAAAAAAAAAGAAATATACTCAGACATTTACGTATGTTTGTGTTGTATATATGTAAGTGTTTTCTCTCTACATTTGCGTCAATGGGGGCGAAACAAATCAACAACAATAACAACAGCTGCATAAAAGTGAAAAAATACTAAACACATACATAAACATACAAATGAACTTATTGACATTCATACCTGTCACTGTCTCTGTCTCTGTCTGTCTGTGTGAGTTTGTATTTGATTTACTTTTGCATAATTCACCGCTGTTAACTTTACATTACGTGAAGTTTTTCTGTTAATGAGTGAAATGGTGAGAGAAAGAGAGAAGCGCAACAGTTGAACGAAATTTTGCAATAAGCAGAGATGGCAAATCTAAATCGATTAACAGTTAATCAAATAAATATTACTAAACCCCCACCCCCAACCACAGCCCCATTAAGAGAATGAACGAAATGAAGAAACAGACAGACAGACAGACATAATAGACATTTTGTTTTGTGCATTGTTTTCGATATTCGTTTCTCTGTACATTTTCTCCGAATCTGTCCTTGAACAAGTTCAATGATATTATTGTACAACAAATTTTGTACAGTTTTTGCGTTGTTTCGGGTTTTTGTTATATTATTTACTCTTGATAAAAACAAAATGCATGATGAGGGAGGCAAGAAAGTGAAGAAACAAAAAAAAAAAAATAAAATAAAATAAAATACAAAAAATAAAACATGGCATCTGACGGTCCCAAAATGATCTGTTTATTTCATTTTATTTGTTGTCTTTGTGCTGTGTGCGACGCGCCTTGTGCCAGTTTGAATATATATATATTTATATATATGTATATGTATATATTATATATTTATCTATCTTTATACATACATATGGATTTATCTATATATTTGTAGTATATGTAGGTTTTGTGAGTATCTATTTAGACAAGTGGACCTATTATTAAATTTTAAATATGTTTAGCATTTACCATCATCTAACATATTGTTAGACTTCTTTTTCCTTAAACGAATATTTATCCAAAAAAAAAAAAAAAATACTACATACACACATACATACATATTTATGTAAATATATTTGCATGGTATGTGTGTACATAGATAACGGAAACTGACTTGAAGAGGAACGAAACCACTTTGCTCCAGATTAGATTAGGAAATATGAAAAGAAAAAAATATGATAGAGAAAGAGAAAGAAAGAGAGAGAGATAGATAGAGAATGTTAAACTTGTTGTTAGTTGAGGCAATTTAGTAATTTATTTATTTAAATAGAATTTCACAGGAACTGTCTAATAAACTTCATCAACTAAATGCTTACAATTTTCATTATAATAAATTTAATATAATACTTAACTTGAAGTTATTGTAGTTAATATGTATTAATACATACATATATAGACAGGTAATAGACCTAAATCTATATATTTATATTTATGTATATAGTATATTATCGCTATTGTCACGTTTCCGGAAAGCGTGCAAATTTCACCACTATTCACAATACTCAACATGTCATTTCTATATATAGAAAAAAAAAGGAAGAAAAATGACAAAAACATGCAATACTTACATCGGTCGGTCGTCGGTCAGGTTGCCCTCTAGTTAGTTTCGCTTGCCAACAGCAGATAGAGAGAGTGAGGAGAATGTGATTGTATTGTGGTAGCGAGGTTACAAAGAGACGACAGAGAGAGAGAGAGAGAGAGAGAGAGACTAGAACCACCAGCCAAGTATCTAAATATAGTTTAAGCAAATATTGTGGTTGGCTCTGAGCTCCTCCACCTCGTTGCGATGGCAAAGTGCATGTAACGACGACATTTTTGACTGGATAACCTTGTAGAAAGGACTCGTTCTATAACTGACTGACGGATATAACTCGAGACACAAGACACCAGACGACACGTGCATCAGACATGCAGAACTCCTCGCGATTTGCTACTTAAATTCTCCTTTTGTTTGATTGATAAGTTTACGCAACTGTTTTTCTTTACTTTTCGCTAACTGTACTTGGTTTGAAATGGATAATTGTTGCCAGTTGAGACCTTCAATCTGTACACATATATATATATATATATAGTATAAACCACATGCACAGTAAAACTAATGTATAAAGAATTTACATAAATTATATATGTATGTATATATATATATATATATATATTTTATATTAGAAAAATGTTGCATCCCCAGAGTAATGAAATGTTAAAAATAAAAAAGACTAAAATAAATCAAATTTGATGTCGATAAGAAATTCACCTAGAAGAAGAATGAATATTCGTTATTTAACTGTTTTTCACTGTACGACGTCGTGGCATTCAAAACAAAAAAAAAAAAAAAAGTTGATGATAAAAACTTGATGACGCACTTTGCCTTTGTATGGCCGATTTACGAGAAAGACGTCATGAAGTTAACTTATTCGCCACTTGACGACAAGAACAACACAAAAAGATTAAAGAAACATTTCATTTCGAACGATTGTAGCGTTCTTTCCTTGAATTAGTTATGTACTTTAATACTTAATACTCAATAATATTGTGGCGTAATAAGCTTTATTCTTCTTTTAGTCTGATTTATACTATAATATATCGCATATTCTATATTGAAGTTATTGCACTTTTGACTCAGTTGACTCAAAGTAATCATAATGTTCAATATATATAGTTAGTCATATGCAAATATTAATCAATTTCTATTAATAAATGATATTAATATCGATATAGATATAGATATAGATTTACATATATGTGAAATACAACATGTAATTTACCGGCATGCATCATATCTAAAAATACTTTTGATACCATTGCAAAAATTATATTATTTTTATAACGCAGATAAGGATGTTTAGCAGACCCGTGTAAAGTGGAACCCCATATTCTTGATCTACATCAAGAGCAGTCTTTCAGTCTCTCAATTGCCGTGCGCTTTGTATAAGAGCCAATAGGATCGGCACCCTATATCATATAACTGCCATAGAGCCAATAGAGCAAAAATACAATTTTAACATGATGTACAGCATTTGAGTTCAGTGACGACTTATGATTCTCAGATAAATTTGGTGCAAATCGAAATTTAATTTCCTTTTTTATTGCTTATATCATCTATGACTTTATCTGGCATATGCCATTTGTTTTGTGGTCTTATAGAATTTATATAAAATTTTTGCAATATATTTTGCATGTGTCAGAGAGAAAGTTACTGAAACTGAAATAAATAAAAATTGTTTACGAAACATTCGAAATATGTAAAACTAACGTCATTTTATGTGACACATTGACTAAACTTATTGGGCAACCCTCGTCTATTGCTGCCACAAAAGTTTTGTTGCCCAACGACCAACCGACCGACCGACCGACTAACCAACCGACCAACCGCATGTGTCGTCCTTACAGTGTAACGATAATTTCCATTATGGCGAAATGGCTGACTGCCGTTATGTATTTACATTGGCGTATTCGCCACGCCTTTTGCACAAGTACCCCCTAGCGCCCCTCCGCCCTTCCGCTCCATCACTACGCCTACCACACTTCCTGCTTGCTCACTACCAGTTTTGCTCCTTTTGCCGGTCGTTTCGTATGCCCCTACGTCCTTTCTGCCTTCTATAGGCGTGTGCATACCAATGGCAAAATCAATAATTGGGAGCACAGTGTGGAGGAAGCTCGTATAGTTTTAGCACAACAACGTTCTTTGTACTTCGTCCTTCACACTACTCTGTGTAAGTGTGTGTGCGTGTGCGTGAGAGTGAGAGTGTGTGTGTGTGTTTTAGTATTATTTGTTCTATGCTCCAAATATGTCAAAAGTGCATTCTATATATATATATATATATATATATATATGTATATTTATGTGTTTTGTTGTTTGTAGTATTCTTAATGCCTCGAACTCTATTTGACTAACTAAAAGCTGTGTCAAACCACACAAAACTCAGCTTTATTAGCTAGTCAAGAAAAAACAAAAGCTAGTTAAATGTTCAAGTACTAGTACAGTTAATAACTTTAGATATAGATTTAGATACATGTAGTTGTTGACACAGACGTTGACATAGACGTAGACGTAGACATAGACGTAAACAAAGTAATGCTCAGATTTATTATAGTTAATTTAATGCCCATACAGACTTTCGGCAAAACAATCTTTAATTTCAACAAAATTTGCAATTTATAATACAAATAAGAATGTGTCTATTGGATTAGAAGATATCCGGTATCCCAGAAAAATTTGTAGCACACATGTTTACACTTAATTTCTGCGTTCAATTTCTTTAGGCGATGAAGAGCTTGTCACTGTGTAAAGTATTAGAAGACTTTTGCTCTTACAATTTTTGAAATCCAGATGCTCAAACGTACAGATAGACAGACATGGTGCTATTCATACTTTATGTGATGTTTTTGGGAATTATATACTACATTTGCTGGTATCACAAAGTCATAAATAACCTTAGTATCTTAAGAGTATCGGGTATAAAAATAATAGCAAAAACAATAGGGATAAAATTGAAAGATCAGCCAAAGTCTAGATGTCTGGTTGTCTGGCTGTCCGTCTGTGTGACTGTCTGAATGTCTGGATATTTGACTGTGCGAATGTTTAGATGTCTGAATCTGAATGTTTAGATGTCTGGATGTCTGAGTATGCATAATTGGTTTCTATAGTCGCGCATGTAGCATATCAAGTGACAAATCGAATTATATTACTTCCCTCACTATATTTTAAGCTTATTTCATTCATTTTTACTATATAAACATATGAAAAAAAATAAAACAATACAGAAAAAGAAAAAGAAAAACTGATTCATTTCGTCTATGAATTTTGTCAGTTTATTTTATATAAAAATTTATATATATTATATATATTTTTTTTGTTGATTGTTTTTTTTTTATTATTCGTCTGTTGTTTGTTTGAGAAGCCTGTGAAACGGTACTTTGAACCCGTTGCGTTATTGTCAAGCACTCAGACATTCAGTTGACCTTATGTTTATTCCTGTGCATATCTTGTTATTCCCACTTCGTCTTCTTCACCTTTTTCTTCAACTTCTACTGCTTGCAAAAAAAAGGAAGACGAAGACAGAGCAGAGCATTAGCAGCTCCTCATCATAAATTTTTTTTTTATTTTATTTTATTTTTTTTTTGTCTTGCTCCTCCGGTTCCTGCTTTGTTGTTTTTCTTTGTTTCTTCATTGTTAGTTGTTGTTGTTGTTGTTGCATGTTTGTGTGTCTATCAGCAACATGCTTCACAATGGCATTGACTTGTCTGGACAGAGTGCAATCAACTTTCAGCACTTCTCACTTTATCCTCAATTTTTTTCTTTTTTTTTTTTTTTTTAAGGGAAACAAAAAAAAAAGCAGCACAAAAACCTCAAATAATTTGTCTTCCTCTTTTTTTTGATATATTTTATTTCTACATTAAAACTTTTATTTATTTTTACAATTTTTGGTTGAGTTTGTTTATCGATTACTTTTTTTATATAATATTAAGAGATATACATATACATATATATATATTTTTTTTTTAAATTCATTGGAATTTTTTTTTGAACAAGATTAGATTAAATTCAACTCAAAATGTCTCATTGTTAAAATATTGGAAGCACCAAATAAGGAAGCAATTTATTCATCATGTTCTCATGATGTCGTCAAAGCGTTTGTTTGAACCTGACATTTTCAAGTGCACAGAAAAGTGATAAAATACAAATGCTTATAGCATGTACCGAAGCTTAGATACCATATATATATATATATATATATGTATATATATATACATTTATGTAAACAAAGATAAGAAATATTATGATAGAAGAAATTATGATAGCAAACATTATTTAAATGTGTTTTTTTTATTATTATTTCTGTTTCTTTTTTTTAAACAAACAAAAGCTAGAAAACAAAGTTTTCTTAGACTTGTAGTAAATTTTAGTGTCGAGTATAATATACCCGGTAGTGGCAAAAAAAAATAAAATGTTGCGGTCAGGCGCAAAAAAAAAAATATGTTTTTGTACATATATAGAGAGATTATAGTTTTGTGGTTCCATACTGTGTGTTATGTGTAGTACATATTACATATAAGGAAAGCGTCACTCAACATCACTGAAAAGCAGCAGCAAATTCGAGTGCAGCGAAGCGTGGCAGGCATGCTGGTGTCGTGGATATAGATTCGGGGACGTGGCCGGGGCCGGGGCCTTGTTGTTTAGTGCTGCGCTGTGTGATTATTTCAATCACAGTAACCGCCATTTGTATGCCTCTGTGTATGTGTATGTGTGTATACCTGAAATAAATAATATATAAATTACAATTTTCTCCACAAATGTTTATAATATACCTGTGTTACTTAACGATATGATATCTACTGCCGGAGGGGCAGTCCAAAAGTCCCACTATCCCACACACTCACAGTCACAGTAGGAGCGCTCTTAATAGATTTGCCTACATTGTTGTTATGATAAGTTTCTCAACTGGTTACAATTTGAGACCCATTTTTGCAACTGTTTTGTTTTATTTACGACTGTAGAGCTCTGGCGGTGGGTCTGACCTTGGCTGCTTATTGACATAAGCCTCGGTCGGATCGGTTAATTGTATATAATTTAACTTTTAACTGTTGTCGCTCACAACTTTACTTGTTATTTTTATTATAATAAAAAATTGACCTTGCAATGAAAGTTTTACTGCGACGACGCCCTCAGAGATATTTACCTTTATTTTGATTTAAGATAATTTCACGGTATTTCCAAAAGTTTACTTTGTACCAACACACATACATACATATGTATGTGCGTAACTCGAAGTAAAAAATATTTTAATTGCTTTTGTTTAACAAACTGAAATAATTTGAACTCATTTAAAGTGAATATGTACTTTGTATATATCTTTATATATTATTCATATATGTATATATATTTGTACAGTCATATATATATATATATATACATACTATATATACGTACGTATTCGACATATATTCTTAAATTTTGAATGGAAAAAAGCAGCAAAAATCAAAAATGAAAATATCCAAAAATAAAAATAAAAGTTCAAAGCATAGGCCGGTTGATCTCTCTCTCTCGCTCTCTCTCTCATCTTCTCTCTTTCTCTGCCAATCTCTCTGTCGCATTGCTATTTTGGCATACTCTTGCAAAATGTACTATAATTCTGTCACGTTATATGTGACGTTCTTATAGTGTATAGTGTATAGTATATAGAAAAGACAAGACAAGACAAGAATGTCGAGTCAAATATATATTATAATACTTATAAATAGTTTAATGTAATTATATTTATTGTAAATATATATTAACAACTTGTTGATAATCAACATGTTGTAATATTTGTATATTTGTATTATTAATTTCCCTATTTGCGTTACAAATTTACACAAGTTCGTTTCGATGACCTAATGCTATTTCAATTAAAAAAAAACTGATTAATACAAATATTACCCCTATAAAGAAATAATTTTACAAAATCAATTACGATGCCAAAATGAAGTCCGTGAAAGTAGTTTGTAAAATTCCTAAGAAAACATGAGACCAGAGGAACGACAATTCCCTAGACAAAATCCATGTTTTTCTTACTGTCAAATTGCTGAGTGAATTAGTTAATAGTTTTGGGAATATTAACTATTTATACTATTAAACTTTTATACTAGCAAAAACATGTTGTTAATTGTCAAGTGAAAAATGAGATACTATAAAATTGTTAAGTTTATTTACAACGCCTCAAAAAAAAACTGGAATGACATATTATATAGAGTATTTAATATTCATGCGGTTGAAAATGAGTTTTTGTTTTTCCGATTTTTCATTGTTTTTTATGAGCACTTAATGGCAATTGAAATATTAAATGGCGACATCGAACAATCAAATCCATTTATGAGATGCATTCTTATAATTTTGACTTGTTCGACAGATGCTTTAAAACGTCGTCTTAAAATTGCGCCAGACTGTGAAATCTTTTTTTGCTTCGTAGCGGGAGCATTGTACGTGTGCATATAGTCTATATATTAGTATATGTGTGTGTGCTTGTGTGTATGTACGAATTCTATAGCGCAAAATGTATGGAACAGAGCGAGTGTAGAAATTTGCGTCAGAGAGAGAGAGAGAGTGTGTGTGTGTGTGCCGTTTTGTAGTGCCGCCGCCACAGTACGTACTCAAACTCATGAGTGGAGAGCAAACAAAACAAATAAAACAAGCAGCCGCAGCAGCAGAGTCAGTCAACGTCGGCATCGGCGTCGTTGTCGCTGCCGTTGTCGTTGTTGTTCGGGTAAGTTTGTGCGTCACGTCTATAGACACTCTCTTGCTCCGGCTTACTCTCTTTAACGCTCTCAGACTCTACAATATTGTACTCTCTCGCAGTGTAAATGTCGTCGGTTTTGCACTTTGCTAGACTGTGATGCTCACAGCGTTGATTGGCAAGTTTCAGTCGATAGCAAAAGATGAAACAGAGCTCATCGTGCAGCAATTGGTGTCTGCTCAGTGTTATAATCGATCAGCGTCTTAGAATTGACACCTGTCGATATCTAATCGAGATTTTGTCGCGCCGTATTACAGGCGATTAACTACAGAACTTGTAAATTGTAAAGACAATAATATATAATATAAATATTATACATATAGATAAATATATAAATAAAATAGTGCAAAAATAATCAGTGTCATCATTGTCCATACATAATACATATATACAATACATACATGCTTATACATATATATAATATACATATCTGTTCCAAATACATATTTGTTCTTCGTCAATATATCTGTGAATCTGTGTATTTGTGTCTCTGACTGTGCTTGTGAATATTTGAAAAGACGTAAAAACAAAAAATAAAAAAAAAGAAAACATTGCATAAGACAAGTAAAAACTCTGAGGAAGTGAACAGCTGATTAACATTTGTAGTTTGATTATTCATCTAATTTCACGTGATTCTGTGATCCCAATGTCCTCAAAATAATCAAAAGGTACTAAACAAGTGAAAGTTCTACCTCGCAATTATCGTGTGCTAAAATAAAGAAATCATGTGGTCTCAGTGTTTAAAAAAAAAAAACTAATACAAATACATTTTAAAACCAACAATACAATATACATATATTATATATAGAGTCTATTGTATATAACAGATATACCTAGGCATACATATATATATATATATATATATATATATAATTTCCAAGCGCTTGTTAATTAGTTCCACGTTTCATTCTAAATGCTTGCGCTGTGGCGATAAACCGATATTTCTATATATACATACTTACACACACACACACACACACATAGACATACATGGCTCACCGTCTGGCCCGACTTGTAGCGTACTAATCTTACCTGCAAATATACAGCTAGCACATAGTAACACACACACACACACTTTCTCTCTCTCTCTCCTACAAACACATATGCGGATTTTTCTGTTCTTTTATTTTATTTTATTTTTTTTTATTTGTCGTTTCGTTTCGTTTTTATCAATATTATGCCAAAATTCCTAAAGAATTGTATTTGTTTGTATAGCTGTATTTAAGAGTTCAAAACGAAACAGAAGTGAGAGAGAAAGAGGAAGAGACAACAACAAAAAAAAGAAAGATAAAAACCAAACCCAACCCAACCCAAAAAAAATCCAATACACCTTCAAACAATACCAAATATTTGCTAAATTCTCTGAATTTTCTACTATATAATAATGTACAAAACTCACTCACATATATCTATATATTATACTATATACACAGATCTGTTCTCTATATGTTTCTTGAATATATAGTTGAGTTATTATATATATATATCTGTATATATATTATACAATATTATTTTGTTGTGTCTATATTTGAAGGCGTGATATATGTTTTTCAAAAAAAAAAATGAGAATAATAATGCTGCTTAATGTGTATAAATACTTGGAAAAAAATAATTTCTCGCGTTTCTACTATAAATTTTTATGGCGTTAGATTGTTTTTTTTTTTTTGCCACAACAGACATAATATAATATATAAACTAGACTATAAAACAATTTTCACTAAACATTTGCAAAATTCTATTATTAATAATTTATAAAGATTTTAGAGATCTTTTTAGCTCTATAAAATATAAAGTATATACATTTTATATACATGTTTAAGTTGATCTCTCTTTGAATATTATTTATGATTTTGCATGCAAAGTAGATGTAAAAAAAAAAACCCCTAGAAAGCAAAGTCAATTTTAGCATGTCGAAGATTTCATACACTTTGCATGGGAATTGATTGATCGTTTCTATATGAAAGAGTCTCCAGATAAAAGTCTAACTCAAAGAACAATTGAGAGTTAAACTTATATTCTGTAAGTTTACCAACAGAATTCTTAAAAAGCAAAAAAAGCTTCTGCTTGCCATAAATCACTTTTGGAACGATCGTTTCTATGTCAGCTCTAGTATTTACTATAATTGTTCTGAATCAGTTTGCTTTCAGACTTATTTATAGCTTTAGGCTTAATTGTGGTGTATATAGAGATCTTTAAAACTAAGAGATTAGACTGAGCTGTGTCATAGACTGACGCACATAAATAAATTATATAATTACTAAGAACTGATACGCCCTTTATCTGAACAATTCAAAGAACTAAGAAAAATGTATATACGCTGCATTTCAATTATATCTAAATATTAATTAAAAATTCAATTTGTAAAGATCAAAAACAAAAGATAAAAAGCATTTTTTTGATTTATTTCTTGTTTGTAGTTTTATAGTTTTAAAATGTTCTAATATTAAATGATGAAAGATTTGTAATACTTGATAGTGTTATGTTAGGTAAAAGTCAAAATTATACCTACAATGATATTGCAATAAAAATAATCAAAATAAAATTGTTGGAAAATTGAAAGTTCAAAGTTTATCGCTATGCTACCGGATGTTATACTATATAAAATTGATTGCGTTAAACAATTTTCTTATCCATAATGTTTCATAAATTCATAGTAGACATATATTTTATTATATAGTTGATATAATTATAATTATATAATAATGACAATATATATCTTCCGATGTTTACTTACAGTTGGTTAGACCTGTTCCCACATCTATGGAGTTTCATCTAGACAGTGCAGAATACTGCCAGGCACAGCACAAATAAAAAGTAAGTGAAAAGCACCATAAATAAAATCAAGTGGCATTGTGGCAAGTGGCATGTGGCATGTGGCAAGTGGCAAGTGGCAAAAAGCACATAAGTCGTCCTGTATTGCCCAGTGAAAGTAATTGTAATTGAATAAACGAGACTGAGAAATGAAAAAAATAAAAATAAAGAAAAAAAACAAATAGAGAAAAAGTAAAGAAAAAAAAAAAACAAAAAGTATTTCATTGCGTGTAATTGATATAAATTTACTTCTTTCGTTTTTGTTCCAATTTATTCTCTCATGGCAATTTTTCGCAATTAAAACTTATTTGTGGCAAATGAACGAAATTAAAGATAAAACGAAAAAAAAAAATAAAACGCGACAATCGCGTTAATTGCGCCTCAACTCGATAAATGTTGCAATCAATTGAATTCAATTGAAATGTCGATTCAATCAATTGCAAAATATACGATAATTATCGAGTTCAACTATATTTATCGTTTATCGAATGACATACTTTAAAATTCATATAATAATATCATGCATATTTCAATATATTTTACAGGTAAACAAACCTCGAATAGGGCCTTGAAAGCCTGAAGAAAAATAACTAGAACACACACACAGAAAGGAGAGAGAGGGAGATAGAGAGACAGAGAAAATCTCTATCGATAGTCGATGAAAGTTATCGAAGCGCAAATAGAAGTGTGGACAGAGCTGCGATAGTGAGAGATCAAGAAGCCAAAAAGCGTGAGGATAAAGAACAAAACAGCAAAAGAAAACTAAGATAAAGGATAACGGATAAAAGGTCTGAAAGTGAACGAAGTTCATATCACGAAAGAAAGAGAGCAACAACGAAATTTGAAAATAATAACGGAAACTTTCAAGTGGAAATAAATATTACACTCAATATAAAGATAGAACGAGACAGACAGAGAAAGCGAGAGAAAGAGAGGGAAGTATAGAAAACTAACAGGGATTTTTGATTAGACGTCTTTCAACTTAAAGAGAAGACACAGAGAAATTCTATAGATTTTTTTTGTGATAAAACATTTGAAGAAATCCAAAATTTTTGTGTACTTAATTATTGAAATATTAATTTATACTTAAAAAAAATTTAATTAATTAATTCTTTTTGTGCTTGTTAAACTAAACGCAAAGCAACAAAAACAAGAAGAAGAAAAAGAAAACAAACACACACACAAAATAAAGCAAGAATTATTAAGAAAAAATCTAAAACAAATTCATACGCAAGAAAAAAAAAAAACAAAAACAAAACATTTAATTATATTTATATATATACACAACATATATTTTTTTACAAAAAAGAAAAACTAAATACTAAAATTTCTTTCTTTTGCTTTTCTTAAGTCAACAAAATTCAGCGAAGATTTCCTTTTACTTTAGAGATGATTTTCTTTTTTTTTTTTTTTTTGTTTAGAAAGTATTTTTAGTATTTAGTTTTTCTTTTTTGTAAAAAAATATATGTTGTGTATATATATAAATATAATTAAATGTTTTGTTTTTTTTTTTTCTTGCGTATGAATTTGTATTTTCTTAATTATTCTTGCTTTATTTTGTGTGTGTGTTTATTTTCTTTTTCTTCTTTTTGTTTTTGTTGCTTTGCGTTTAAACGCGATTGTCGCGTTTTATTTTTTTTTTTTCGTTTTATCTTTAATTTCGTTCATTTGCCACAAATAAGTTTTAATTGCGAAAAATTGCCATGAGAGAATAAATTGGAACAAAAACGAAAGAAGTAAATTTATATCAATTACACGCAATGAAATACTTTTTGTTTTTTTTTTCTTTACTTTTTCTCTATTTGTTTTTTTTTTTTCTTTATTTTTATTTTTTTTATTTCTCAGTCTCGTTTTTATTTTTTTTTCCTTATGTGCTTCGCGCAGAGCAGAGCACGTGTCGCACATTCAATTACAATTACTTTCACTGGGCAATACAGGACGACTTATGTGCTTTTTGCCACTTGCCACTTGCCACATGCCACATGCCACTTGCCACAATGCCACTTGATTTTATTTATGGTGCTTTTCACTTACTTTTTATTTGTGCTGTGCCTGGCAGTATTCTGCACTGTCTAGATGAAACTCCATAGATGTGGGAACAGGTCTAACCAACTGTAAGTAAACATCGGAAGATATATATTGTCATTATTATATAATTATAATTATATCAACTATATAATAAAATATATGTCTACTATGAATTTATGAAACATTATGGATAAGAAAACTGTTTAACGCAATCAATTTTATATAGTATAACATCCGGTAGTATAGCGATAAACTTTGAACTTTCAATTTTCCAACAATTTTATTTTGATTATTTTTATTGCAATATCATTGTAGGTATAATTTTGACTTTTACCTAACATAACACTATCAAGTATTACAAATCTTTCATCATTTAATATTAGAACATTTTAAAACTATAAAACTACAAACAAGAAATAAATCAAAAAAATGCTTTTTATCTTTTGTTTTTGATCTTTACAAATTGAATTTTTAATTAATATTTAGATATAATTAAATGCAGCGTATATACATTTTTCTTAGTTCTTTGAATTGTTCAGATAAAGGGCGTATCAGTTCTTAGTAATTATATAATTTATTTATATGCGTCAGTCTATGACACAGCTCAGTCTAATCTCTTAGTTTTAAAGATTTCTATATACACCACAATTAAGCCTAAAGCTATAAATAAGTCTGAAAGCAAACTGATTCAAAACAATTATAGTAAATACTAGAGCTGACATAGAAACGATCGTTCCAAAAGTGATTTATGGCAAGCAGAAGCTTTTTTGCTTTTTAAGATTTCTGTTGGTAAACTTACAGAATATAAGTTTAACTTACAATTGTTCTTTGAGTTAGACTTTTATCTGGAGACTCTTTCATATAGAAACGATCAATCAATTCCCATGCAAAGTGTATGAAATCTTCGACATGCTAAAATTGACTTTGCTTTCTAGGTTTTTTTTTTTTACATCTACTTTGCATGCAAAATCATAAATAATATTCAAAGAGAGATCAACTTAAATATGTATATAAAATGTATATACTTTATATTTTATAGAGCTAAAAAGATCTTTAAAATCTTTATAAATTATTAATAATAGAATTTTGCAAATGTTTAGTGAAAATTGTTTTATAGTCTAGTCTATATATTATATTATGTCTGTTGTGGCAAAAAAAAAAAAAAAAAAAAAAAACAATCTAACGCCATAAAAATTTATAGTAGAAACGCGAGAAATTATTTTTTTCCAAGTATTTATACACATTAAGCAGCATTATTATTCTCATTTTTTTTTTTTAAACATATCACGCCTTCAAATATAGACACAACAAAATAATATTGTATAATATATATACAGATATATATATATATATATATATATATATATATATAATAACTCAACTATATATTCAAAAAACATATAGAGAACAGATCTGTCTATATAGTATAATATATAGATATATGTGAGTGAGTTTTGTACATTATTATATAGTAGAAAATTCAGAGAATTTAGCAAATATTTGGTATTGTTTGAAGGTGTATTGGATTTTTTTTGGGTTGGGTTGGGTTTGGTTTTTATCTTTCTTTTTTTTGTTGTTGTCTCTTCCTCTTTCTCTCTCACTTCTGTTTCGTTTTGAACTCTTAAATACAGCTATACAAACAAATACAATTCTTTAGGAATTTTGGCATAATATTGATAAAAACGAAACGAAACGACAAATAAAAAAAAATAAAATAAAATAAAATAAAAGAACAGAAAAATCCGCATATGTGTTTGTAGGAGAGAGAGAGAGAAAGTGTGTGTGTGTGTGTTACTATGTGCTAGCTGTATATTTGCAGGTAAGATTAGTACGCTACAAGTCGGGCCAGACGGTGAGCCATGTATGTCTATGTGTGTGTGTGTGTGTGTAAGTATGTATATATAGAAATATCGGTTTATCGCCACAGCGCAAGCATTTAGAATGAAACGTGGAACTAATTAACAAGCGCTTGGAAATTATATATATATATATGTATGCCTAAGTATATCTGTTATATACAATAGACTCTATATATAATATATGTATATTGCATTGTAGGTTTTAAAATGTATTTGTATTAGTTTTTTTTTTTTTTTTTTTTTTTTTAAACACTGAGACCACATGATTTCTTTATTTTAGCACACGATAATTGCGAGGTAGAACTTTCACTTGTTTAGTACCTTTTGATTATTTTGAGGACATTGGGATCACAGAATCACGTGAAATCAGATGAATAATCAAACTACAAATGTTAATCAGCTGTTCACTTCCTCAGAGTTTTTACTTGTCTTATGCAATGTTTTCTTTTTTTTTTATTTTTTGTTTTTACGTCTTTTCAAATATTCACAAGCACATTCAGAGACACAAATACACAGATTCACAGATATATTGACGAAGAACAAATATGTATTTGGAACAGATATGTATATTATATATATGTATAAGCATGTATGTATTGTATATATGTATTATGTATGGACAATGATGACACTGATTATTTTTGCACTATTTTATTTATATATTTATCTATATGTATAATATTTATATTATATATTATTGTCTTTACAATTTACAAGTTCTGTAGTTAATCGCCTGTAATACGGCGCGACAAAATCTCGATTAGATATCGACAGGTGTCAATTCTGAGACGCTGATCGATTATAACACTGAGCAGACACCAATTGCCGCACGATGAGCTCTGTCTCATCTTTTGCTATCGACTGAAACTTGCCAATCAACGCTGTGAGCATCAAAGTGCAAAACCGACGACATTTACACTGCGAGAGAGTACAATATTGTAGAGTCTGAGAGCGTTAAAGAGAGTAAGCCGGAGCAAGAGAGTGTCTATAGACGTGACGCACAAACTTACCCGAACAACAACGACAACGGCAGCGACAACGACGCCGATGCCGACGTTGACTGACTCTGCTGCTGCGGCTGCTTGTTTTATTTGTTTTGTTTGCTCTCCACTCATGAGTTTGAGTACGTACTGTGGCGGCGGCACTACAAAACGGCACACACACACACACTCTCTCTCTCTCTCTGACGCAAATTTCTACACTCGCTCTGTTCCATACATTTTGCGCTATAGAATTCGTACATACACACATGCACACAAACACACACACACATATACTAATATATAGACTATATGCACACGTACAATGCTCCCGCTACGAAGCAAAAAAAGATTTCACAGTCTGGCGCAATTTTAAGACGACGTTTTAAAGCATCTGTCGAACAAGTCAAAATTATAAGAATGCATCTCATAAATGGATTTAATTGTTCGATGTCGCCATTTAATATTTCAATTGCCATTAAGTGCTCATAGAAAACAATGAAAAATCGGAAAAACAAAAACTCATTTTCAACCGCATGAATATTAAATACTCTATATAATATGTCATTCCAGTTTTTTTTTGAGGCGTTGTAAATAAACTTAACAATTTTATAGTATCTCATTTTTCACTTGACAATTAACAACATGTTTTTGCTAGTATAAAAGTTTAATAGTATAAATAGTTAATATTCCCAAAACTATTAACTAATTCACTCAGCAATTTGACAGTAAGAAAAACATGGATTTTGTCTAGGGAATTGTCGTTCCTCTGGTCTCATGTTTTCTTAGGAATTTTACAAACTACTTTCACGGACTTCATTTTGGCATCGTAATTGATTTTGTAAAATTATTTCTTTATAGGGGTAATATTTGTATTAATCAGTTTTTTTTTAATTGAAATAGCATTAGGTCATCGAAACGAACTTGTGTAAATTTGTAACGCAAATAGGGAAATTAATAATACAAATATACAAATATTACAACATGTTGATTATCAACAAGTTGTTAATATATATTTACAATAAATATAATTACATTAAACTATTTATAAGTATTATAATATATATTTGACTCGACATTCTTGTCTTGTCTTGTCTTTTCTATATACTATACACTATACACTATAAGAACGTCACATATAACGTGACAGAATTATAGTACATTTTGCAAGAGTATGCCAAAATAGCAATGCGACAGAGAAATTGACAGAGAAAGAGAGAAGATGAGAGAGAGAGACAGAGAGAGAGAGAGGGAGAGAGAGATCAACCGGCCTATGCTTTGAACTTTTATTTTTATTTTTGGATATTTTCATTTTTGATTTTTGCTGCTTTTTTCCATTCAAAATTTAAGAATATATGTGCGAATGCGTACGTATATATAGTATGTATATATATATATATATATGACTGTACAAATATATATACATA
>JBAMBR010000966.1:0-75721 GCA_037044475.1 Zaprionus obscuricornis
ACAAGATTTCAATATCTTTTAAACATAATTTAGATAATTCTGCCACACTTCAATTGAGCTTTAAAAGCACATTAGAGCCACATGTTAAAAAGTGAAGTTTTGCCAAATTATTGCGATTGTCTTATGAGACATTAATTGAGTTTTTCAAGCGCATTAAAGCTGCACAAAAAAACAAAGCTTTTGACTTCCATAATCACTTATATCAACTATTTCAGTTTTGCATTTATATAGAATTATTGTTCAAATTATTTGCAAATCATTTGCATATTCTCAAGTCTCTAAACTGATTTCTTAGTATTATTAAAAATATATATATTGTAAGTCCCAAGTAATATTCCCAAAACTATGACAAATCACACTTGTATCTCTCTCTCTCTCTCTCTCTCTTTGAGTATGTACTTAGTCATGGAACACTGCGTCAATTGCTAAAAAAAAATTAAACAGAAGCATCTAAAAAATATTTTGTGAGTTATCATCTTTCTCAATATTTGCAATCAGTGCTATATTTATGCATTTTCTCATACACTGTGAATTTTTTTATTTTCAAAGATCATTTAATTTGAATTGCGTGTAAATTACTTTGCTAAATGAGAATATTTTTTATTTTTGTATTTATTTATATATTTTGATTTTTTTATTTATTTTTTTTATTACAATATAACCGCAAAAGGCAAAAAAAAATATAATGTGCAAATATAGCGCGCTGCTCATTAACTTTGCACAAATGATATCATAATCGACTGCAAACTATACAAAAAAAAAAAAAAAATACTCAAAAGCTCAAATCATTTTTTTTATTATTTTATTTTTTATTTTTTGGAATTTTGATGAGAGTTAGAAATAGATTTTTACATACACAATGAAGACATTTCCGCTTCAGGTATAAAAAAAAAAGTTAATAATTTGCAGTAAGAAAAAAAATAAAAAAAAAAGTCAGAATGATTTTAAAAAAAAATGTTTTTCTTTATAATAAACATGTGAAGTGGCTGTCAAACTGTGCATACTCGATCGAATGGATGGAAAGTTAATTAAGTTGCCCCGTTTGCGGGTTCAAGGAACTGTATCAGATGAATCTAGATATAGATAGAGAAACCAATGAGCAAAAGGCGCCGCCGCCAAGTAAAAGTTGCGCTATCAACACCAACAGCGAGGCAATTGTACTGAGATTCTCTCTATGTGTATGTGTGTGTGTGTGTGTGTTGGGTGGCATAGGCAAGGGCAGAAGGAATTGGGGAGTGTCAGTGGCAAAATAAATGAAATCACATTGAAAAAGTCATAATTCTTATGGCCGGGCCAAAAGAAACGGCCAGAAACATTGAGAAACCGCAGGGAATCATTAAAATTGTCTGTAGCAAGCTTGTCAAACACGAGTGAAGAGTGAGACAGGAAGAGAGAGAGAGAGAGAGAGGCATGTGAGAGGGGAGTGGCGCAGTAGTCGCAAGGCAGGGCTACAACAAGAGTACATGAACAGCACGCGATTTGTAGAAACAAGATATGAACGACATGTACATTGAATACAACAAATGAACAAATGAATATCGAATCATGTAGTGCGGCAGCAAGAGAGAGAGAGAGAGAGAGAGAGACGGCAACGATGTTGGCTAAAAAGCTGACGCACTATACACTCATGAATCATTTTATTGCTCGATTCAAGTACACTGACAGTAAGACAGCGAAAGGCAGAGAGAGAGAGAGAGCGAGAGAGAGGAAGAAGCAGGAGAAAGATTGTTGGCCACCAATGTGGCACTTAGATTATTGACTCTTGATTATCATAAGGTGATTTGTTTACCCAAAATCAAAGCTAGAGCTAACTGACTATGCGAGAATATGAGCAGCTGAGAATTTGAGAATTGATTCCACAGTAAAATACCAAGTGTTTGTTTTTTGCCTCTGTTGTGATTTGTGTTTTTTTTTTTATGACCACTTTATCTAGCTAGCTGGAGGCCAATAACTGTGCCATTTCTGTGCCCTAAGTATCTGTTGGCACGGCCACTGTTCCCGTGCCTGCCTGTATTACGCGTCTCGTATTTATTTTGTGTGCACAGGTAGCTGGCGAAAATACGCGCATCCATTAAAGAACCATAAAAAAAAAAACAAAATACGAAATGTGACTCGAAATATTTGTAAATTCGTTAATTCGAAATTAAAATATTTTCATCACGTATTTTCTGGACACTTGATTTCTACATGAATTTTTGAGCGTAAGTTTGCGCTCAATTTCGACTAATATAAAAAAAAAATCAGGCAAAATCACAGTGGCAAATAGGCCTGTGGGCGTGTCTAGCACAGTTCCGTCAATCAAATGTGTGTTTGTGTCTGTGCAGTCAGTCAGTCAATCAAACAATCAATCAGCATGTCAATCGCATTGCCAACTTGCGTAATTCTTAATTGCAGCACGTGACGTTTGTCTTTATTTTTTTTTAGTAGTTTTTTTTTGGCGAGCTAATTTTAAGCTTGTCTGAGGCAAGAAATCATCAAAACAAATCTATGAAATTTTCGTGTATTGAGAACATTGAACTTTTGCGCTCTTTACATTTTGCTTTCTTCCTCTTCCTCTCTCTCTCTTTCTTTCTTTTACTCCTTCTACTGAAAATTGTTTAATTGCTCAATTTCATGTCGATTGGCATTTCTTCAACAGCAGCTGCTGCTGCTTATTTTTCGCAAATAGCTAAAAGCAAAAAAATTTTTTTTTTTTTTGCGAAATTATTAAAAAGCAATTTATGCAAAAGTGAATAGACAATTTTTGCTATTTGATTCTCTTCTTGAGTTTGTTAAGCTGTCGAAATTTTGTTGTTGATTTTTGTTTAGACAATTCCAAGAAACGTAAACGCTGCAAATTCAACAAGTAATCAATGTATTATGAAAGAAAGCCAATGAAAAGAGAAAGAGACAGTAAGAAAGAGAGAGAGAGAGAGATCTTGATTGTTGAAGAACTTGTCATATTGAAGAAGGAAGAATCGTCTATGTTCCGACTACTAATCAGTTGTCAAGTCTTTAAGTTCGTCATGGGGAATTCAACTCGTCAACTGATCAACTCATCAACTGATCAACTGTTCGTCAAGTTGTCAAGTATAGCACGTAGAAAGTTTTTCAACTTCTTGTAGTAATACTCGTAGTATATATAAACAATTTATAAAAATGTCTTGCATCAGCTGCATATTAAAATTCAATTTTACATATATCTATAGAATATATATATATATATATATAAATATAATATACAGTAATATATATAGCTGCAAAAAAAAAAAATAATAAATAAAATAATATTTACATTTAAAAAGCTTAAAAAATAAACAAAGTTCAACAATTTGTATAACAAAAATCATTTCTTTTTTCATTGTTTGGCAATATACAAAAAGCTTTAAACTTCTTTTCAACATAATCAAAGAACTTTGTTTTTTGTTTCTTGGCTTTAAGGCATTGATGATCTCATCAAAGTGTTTTTTTTTTGCCAAAACTTAAAGTTGCAGAATTCCGCCTAAAAATCGACCAAAAAGGAAATGTCGAGATTTAAATATATAAAAAAAATATTATATATATATATATATATATATATATATATATATATCTGGCTATCTATTTAACTATCATCTATCCATATTGTATTTGTATTTGTCGCTTTGTTCTAATTGCGCTCGACTGATTTTAATAGCCAAAAGCTTCTGTTGTTGTTGTTGTTGTTCTTTTTTTTTTCTCTACGGTTATTAATCAAAATGCCTAAGATTTTGCTATGGTGCGTTTGAATTTTTATTGTATTTTAATTACTAGGAATTGAAATTGGAAATGGAATTGAAAATGGAGATGAAGATGAAGATGAAGATGGAGAAACTAGAGACATTCAAGACAAAAGACAAGATATGATGTCACACTGCTGTTGTTGTTGTTGAGGCTCAAGTAATTTGTCACTGTTAAGCGTGACAAATAAAGAGTGTCCACAAGAAGAGACATGGGAAAGACATAAGACATTGAAAGACAAAATCGCTGCCAATCGTTGCGTCAATTGTGTAAAACACCTACTTCAATCTATGTACTATACACGCGCTCACTTATCTTAACTCTGTTGATGCAAAGAGACAGAGAGAGAGAGAGAGAGAGAGAGAGAGAGAGGGGTGTATGCTATAGAGGTAACTGGATCCAATGTTGATGTAGCTCTAGCTCTGTAGCCATAAAATGCGCGCTTGTTTGTTGGTTTTTAATTGGCAGCGCCATAATCTATCATTAATTTTGCCATAAATTGTTTCCATCAATACGAGGGCTGACGATCCGATCCGGTTGCTATTCCTCCTCCCCCCCTCCTCACCCTTTTCTGCTCTCATTTCTCCACACACACAGAGAGAAACATACTTGCAAAATCTTCTATCTTGACTTTGGCTGGCATTTTATTTATTTTTATTTTTCTATAAAGCGTTGCTTTTTATCTGCGTTTGCAAGATTTATGCGCGCGGCTATAAAATAATATGCTGCCAAGACAAGGCCGGGCACTTGGTTAGCTCCTGCTGGACTTGCAGCAACAGCAACAGCAGCAGCAGCATTGGCAGCGGCTGCCGTTGCATCCTTTGGGCCAATGCCAACTATTTAGCTCAGCTAAAAATAGCTATAGCAATACACACACACACACATACAGTTACAGACACTCACGCATACACACATACACATACACATACATACGTATGGCAAAAGCAATTGCAATCACTCAGTTTGTTGCTTAAGTCTTTTGTTTTATTTCTGTTTGCATTTTTCAGTGTCAGGCTCAAAAGCCTACGATTGCTGCGACGACGACAACAGCGACAGCGACAGCGACTGCGACTGCAACTGGGACCAGACAATCGGCTAGGGATGCCCCCTCTCTGTACCTACACTTACTCTTTGCCTGCCTGCCAGTCTGTCTGTCTATCTGTCTGCCTGTCTCTCTCACTGAAAGTGAGTTATGCAGTCAACAGTTCATAGAAAATATTTTTGTGCCTCTTAAAAGAAAAAAAAAAAAAAGACAAGTGAAAAATTCCCCAAACAAACTATGCAGCAAATATACATCGTCGTCTTCGTCAGCGTTTGCTATATACAATTTATATATATATATATATATATATATATTTCTTTCAATCGAGCTATGCCAGCTATTTTTGTCATGAATTGCTTGGCATCGCGGATCTATGTATCCTGGCGGGCCTAGGCCATCAAATGCGGAAGACCAGCAGTACGTGAAGTCTGCAAAAAAAAAAGATTTCAATAACGACAAAACGCCAATGGGGGCAAACATTATGCGACGCTTCTCTCTCTCTCTCTCTCTCTCTCTCTCTCTCTCTCTGTATGTGTCGCTATGTCTGCCTTTAGTTAAGCACATACACATTTTGTAATAAAATTAATGACACGTCATTAGGGTAATATTGTTGTTATATTGCGAGCTGCAACTTCAGACTTAGACTATAGCAACAAGTTGCATGTTTTTTTCTCTCTCTCTCTCTCTCTCTCTTTCTTTCTGTTTTTTTGGACTTATACTATGCATAAAGAGTACTTGATACTCGGTACTCGGTACTCAGTATTTCTTACCGGTCTCTTGGCATGTCTGTCTGTCTGTGAACCACCGTTAAGAATGAGAAAGACGCGACTACAATTGCCGCAGGGTGAAAAGAGCAAAAAAAGAAACACATTTCTTTATTGCCTTTTTCGGACCATGGTCTGTCATTAGTTTTAAAGCATTTAGTCGTTTAAATTGATAAACAACATTAACATGCAAATTGCGGTCATTTAGCGATAACATCATTCTCCTTTTCTCTCTCTCTTTCTCTCTCTATCATTCTCTTCAAACGGTTCTCACAGGCCTGTTAATGAACTACAAGCAAGTTGAGCAGTTGACTCGCCGCATCTAATGATAATTGAATAACAAACTCTCGATGACACTTGACAACCCTGTTCGTTCTTTAGGAGCGCACTCCATAAACCTAGGAAAACCTAGGCCTCTACCAACTAGTTCAAATTATAGACAGTTAGTCAAGCTTTTAGTGTTAAGTGAGCTTAATAGTTGCTTCTGCGTTTTGCATTGCATTTTCCAATGATTTACAAATCAGTTTTGTGCAAAAGTGATTGCTTTGTGTTAAGCCAAGCTTGTTTTAAGTTAACCTAATTGAGCTTTAATGTGCTTAATGCAACTCCATAGAGTGTTAGGATATTTCCAACACTTTTATTTAATTTCGTTTAATTCTAGACATAAAACCAAGTGTAAAACAATAAAAACAAGAAAATGTTCAAATTGCAAAAATTTAATGTGCTTAGATTATACATATTTTCAAACGGAACAGTAATGAACTTTATGTTTTCATATTGTTGGCCACAGTAACTTAAAGGCTTTATTATTTTAGACGTGCATGCGGCATATATTTGAGATTTGTTTTCATTTTAACTTCATTTAAAGCTTTATTGCCCTAAGTTTACGCTGAAAGCTCAATTTCAGATTAATCCAAAGCTTTGATACTGTACGTATACTATTAAAGGTTTGTTTAGCTTACATTTTAGATTAAGCCAAAGCTATATTGTCATGGGTTTATTTTGAAAGCTCAATTTCAGTTTAATCCAAAGCTTTATTGCCATGGGTTTACTTTGAAAGTTCATTTTGTCGCACATTTCAGATTAATCTTAAGCTTTATTGCCATTGGTTTACTTTGAAAGCTCATTTTGTCACATATTTCAGATTAATCTTAAGCTTTATTGCCATTGGTTTACTTTTAAAGTTCATTTTGTCAAACATTTTGGATTAATCCAAAGCTTTATTATCATAGGTTTACTTTAAAAGCTCATTTTGTCGCACATTATATATTATTCCAAAGCTTTGCTACTGTAAGTTTACTTTTAAAGCTCTGTTTATCTTACATTTTAGATTAATCTAAAGCTTTATTGTCATGGGTTTACTTTGAAAGCTCAATTTCAGTTTAATCCAAAGCTTTATTGCCATGGGTTTACTTTGAACGTTCATTTTGTCAAAAATTTCAGTTTAATCCAAAGCTTTATTGCCATAGGTTTACTTTGAAAGCTCATTTTTTGGCACATTTCAAATTAATCCAAAGCTTTATTGCCATGGGTTTACTTTTAAAGTTCATTTTGTCAAACATTTTTGATTAATCCAAAGCTTTATTACCATAGGTTTACATTGAAAGCTCATTTTGTGACACATTTCAGATTAATCCAAAGCTTTATTGCCATGGGTTTACTTTGAAAGCTCAATTTCAGATTAATCCAAAGCTTTATTACCATAGGTTGACTTTGAAAGCTCATTTTGTGGCACATTTCAGATCTTAAGCTTTATTGCCATTGGTTTACTTTAAAAGTTCATTTTGTCAAACATTTTTGATTAATCCAAAGCTTTATTGCCTTTTACTTGACTTTTAAAGTTCATTTTGTCGCACATTTCAGATTAATCCAAAGCTTTATTGCCATGGGTTTACTTTGAAAGCTCAATTTCAGTTTAATCCAAAGCTTTATTGCCATTGGTTTACTTTTAAAGTTAATTTTGTCGCACATTTCACATTAATCTTAAGCTTTATTGCTGCACGTTCTCAATTTTCAAAGCTTCCTGCCTTTTCTGTCATATAAATTAGTCCTAGGTTTCTTTTTATAGCACATTTTTGTCAAACATTTCAGATAAATGCAAAGCAAACAAATGTCAAATGTCTAAAATTATCTTTATCATTATAATTATCCGAAAAGGCATTGAGCATTACGACTTTGACAAATTCACCGTGAATAGATGAAAGTAAGAAGGGAAGCTTTATCCATTTATGGGACAGTTGACGGCGATATATGTGTATGTATGTATGTGTGTGTGTGTGTGTAGATGAAACTACAAAGTTTTAGTTGAGAATCTCGCCAGGATCGTTGGATTTATGTGCAGAAGGCACGCTATAAGCAGTGAAGGGATATAGCGCATGTTATAGCGTTGGCGCGTTGGCATCTTAAATGCCAATAGCCGCTTTTCGTTGATGCGATGGCATTTGTGTAATTGCCATGTGGCTGCTTAAAGGGATTCGCAGCAGTCAGGGCTACACTGACTCTGACTCTGGCCCTGTCTGACAAGCTGAGATAAACTTTAATTGATTGTGCGTGATGAGTCTATACATATGTTGCACGTGTGTGTCTGTATGTGTATGTGTGTGTGTGTGTGTGTGTGTGTTGAGCATTCTAAGCGATTCGCACATTTATTTATGGCCTCAACTCAATATGGAGTCAGGCAGTCAGAAAAGTTTCGACTAAAAGATTCACAACATTTAGACATAGATAGTGGGAGAGGGAGAAGGAAGAGGAAGATGAATAGAGAATGAATTGGTGATGTTGCAAATGCACCCACAGGGGGCAAGAACCGCCACTTTATGCATTTCCTGGTTTTAT
The DNA here is from genome assembly GCA_037044475.1 of Zaprionus obscuricornis. NCBI lineage: Eukaryota > Metazoa > Arthropoda > Insecta > Diptera > Drosophilidae > Zaprionus > Zaprionus obscuricornis. Next base: position 8,380 of record JBAMBR010000966.1, read on the forward strand.
ATTTCCTATTTGTGCTTTCTTTTACTTTTTTTTGTTGCCAAATTGCAACAATTTCAATGCGCATTCACTTATGCAAATTTTTTAAGCGGCAGCAAATTATGCATCACATTTGAAAACGAAGCAAACAAAAAGTCGAAGAAGAAGAAGAAACATAAAATATTTAAATAGTTTTTATGACTTAATAAAACATTTTTTATTAAATTCGAGCAGTCGCAATTTCAAATGCAAATCGCATGCAACATGCAGCAAACAGCAAGCAGCAAGCGAGCAATCTCTGTCTGACCCCCGAAGGCTTCACAATTTGAAATATCTTTGAATTGCAACTGCCAATCGTGCATGAAGTCGAAGTCCAATACCACTCCCTCCCTCCCCCCACACACACTCCACATTCCCCTTTCCACTCACAATGTTGTCTTTGCAGTCTAAATTCAATTCAAAGTCTGAGGATGATCCTCCTCAATAACTAAATACAAAACAGTTGCTGAGTCTCTGCCTCTGTCTCTGTCTCTGTCTTGTCTGTTCATGCACCCGTCCGTCTGTCCATACGAAAATGTTTAAAACATAACGCCGTGCACTTTCCTCTATAGACAGGCGTATAATTTAAATTTAAAATAAAATAATCACAAGATGAAAAAAAGTTTCTTCTCTGCAACATGCTGAAGATTTTAATACACTTTGCACAAGAATTTTAGACATGATTTCTATATGCTATAGTAGTACGATTTCTATCAAATTTTAATAGTAATTGTTTTTTGGGATTAATTGAATTTTTTATGAATTTTATCTATTTTTTTGATATAAAATAGTAATAAAATGCTAAAGAAACTTTGTCAGAATAAATTTATTATATTTACAAATTTTATAAAAAATATATTAAATTTTATAAAAAATATATAAAATTTTATAAAAAATATATTAAATTATTTTCCAAATGTTTCCAGATGTTATAGTAGCTTGATTCCATGATGAACTATGGAAATTAAATTTTAATGAGTTTCCGTTGATTGTTCGATTTGTTAAACTGTTGAACTTCTAAGAAATTATCTTGAAATTATAACTGTCATCAAATTAAACTTAAATTAGTTGCATTTACAGTAATTATACCTGGGACTACGATATAACATACTATAACATTTCGCACCTGAAAATGATAAAGTCTCAGTTATGCATAGTGTATTACTTGTAATATATATAGACTACATACATATATCAAATATATATATATATATAAATTCAGAACGATTTGCTCGCCTGCTGCTGTTGCTTTCATTTCAACAGGAAGAGAAGAAACAACAGCGCACAACATGCAGCAGCAGCCAGCAGCTCATCCCGCTGTGCTTTTGGCCATGTTGTTGCGCACTATACATAAATTTTTCGTGGTTCAAGCCAACGGTATGATGTTTCATTGCCAAAGCCAAAGGTAATTCTTCTACCTTACCCTACCCCCCCCCACCCTTTCCTCACTGCAGCTAACGCGGTATGGGAGCATGTGGCAGAAGTTGCGTGCAAAAAAAAAAAAGTAACAGCCAATGCATTGTGCGTGTTGCAAACAGTTGTTGCAGCTGTTGTTGTTGTTGCATAAAGTGGAAATGTTTATAAGGCAAAAGAGAAGACAGAGAGTCCACTGTGTCATCTAATTTCAAGAAGAATTTGATCGGCTTTGCGGCATTTGTCGCTAATTAAACCGAATGCCAAACAAATATTCAATTCACGCCCAACTCTCTTTTTTTTTTTGCTGGCCATAAACAGAAAGTTGCTCCGATTACTCGCCGATCACAGCAACAAAAAAATAGAGAGAGAGAGAGAGAAAAAAAAATACAGTTCTAATGCGGCTTCTTGCTAGCAAATGTCTGTTGAGTGAATGAGTGTTGTTTGCGCCTCATGGCAACAGGCTGCCACAATTTGTTACTAGAATTGTAGTTGCAACAGTTAACGGTAAACTGTTTGTTGGCCATGTCTGTGATTTTCATTTCAATTGAGTTATCTACGAAAATGAGGACACACGTTAGGAGCTTTAAGCCACAGCAATAGCCGCGAGGCTAGCATCGACATACACAAATACATATATAGAAAGAGATAGAGAGAGATAGATATAGAGAGAGAGAGAACTGAAGCTAATTTGTGGTTAGCACTAATGAAATACAGACACGGCTCAAATTTCACAGGCAAACGGCCAAGAAAGAGTGAGGCACAGTGTGTGTGTATGGCAAGAAACAGCTAGAAACATTTCCACAGCTGGCCACCCACTCGTCAACCAAAAACAAGTTGCCTCAACAACTACAACAACAACAATAACTACAAGCATGTTTATTCTCTTCTTTTTTTTTTGGCCAGGCCAAGTGCCTGGCTAATATATATGTAACGGCTAACTGTACACGAAGCGACAATATCTATGGCATCATCGCTTCGCAAAGGCAACAGCAACAGCAATGGCACAAAAAAAAAAAAAAAAATACAAGCGAATACCGCAGGCACTTTAAAGATTTGCCTGGTGCTTGTCTTGAGTGCAACAACTGTTTTTATACCCAGTGAGAAAGATATGCTGCATGGGGTATATGCAACTTGTGATAGTTAATGCTTAGAAGTGCCTAGAAAAATGCCAAAAGACAGCTAAAAAAAGTTTTGTCCAACATATGCCGGGTATATTTAAGTCGGGCATATGAAGTATTTACTATTAATTGTTGCATAAATTTTATATATATTTTTTTAATTTTTCAAATATTTTTTAATAAATTTTCAATAGCATATACCGGGTATATTTAAGTCGGGCATTTAAATTGTTTACTATTAACTGTTGCATAAATTTTATATATATTTTTTTTAATTTTTCAAATATTTTTTGATAAATTTTCAATAGCTACCGGGTATATTTGAGTGCATCATCACATGCTGTTGGGATTTTAATAAGCTTCATAAAAATATAATACAAATATTTATTTTTATTTATTTATTTATTTTTTTTGTATATATTTGACATAATTTTGTTAATTACCGGGTATATGCTAGTCAGTCAAACGGTTTCCTACTTGGAATTTATATAAATAAATAAAATAAATATATTAAAATTTATTTTATACAATTTTCCCTAGAATTTTCTTAGTTTTTTATTAACTACCGGGTATATTGCAGTCTATCAGTTGCATTAACAATTACAGCAGCTTGTTTACTTAGCTGTTGAAACAGGCGGTTCGATTGTATGTAGTTTACTGCCGCGTGTGTGCACACAGATAAAATCATATGTTGAAGCTTTACTTGAATTCCGCCGTTCGCCTGCTGAAAGCGCAACGAAAAAAAAAAAAAAAAACGGGGATTGGATTGCATCGCGAATCGGATCGGAACGTTTTTGGGTTTGAGTTTGGTTTTGCAATTGAATGGGGAACCGATCACATCGCATCCGATCACCAGCTAGCAAAGAGAGAGTGAGAGAGAGAAAGAGAGTGTAAGAGAGAGAGAGAGAGATAGACTATAGCTTAGTCTAACTTGAACGCAAACTTAAAGCACTTGACTCTCAAGCTGATCTGCACTTGGCTTGTAGCGTTCACCTGTCCACACATTGCACTAATTATGTGCTGCAACTCTGTGGTGTGGTGTGCAACATCAGCAGCAACAACAACAGCAACAACAACTCTGCAATTTAGCTAGCATTTCCGTGGGCTGCACACATATATTTTGGAGGCAGCTGAGCTACTGCGTTGAAATTGAATGGATTCGAATTGTAGTCGAGTTTAGCTGCTGCATCCATAAATTAGAAGTATGTCATTTGGCAGTAGCAAGAGCAGTTACAGCAGTTGCAGCCGCATCAAAAGATAAAGGAAGCCCAAAACATAATTTCATGCAGCACAACACCAAAATATGCAGCAAAGTTTAAGTCAAAGTCAAAGTTACAGGCGCAGTCAAAGTCGCAGTCGCAGTCGCAGTCGATGATATCCAATTTCGTAATAAAGCATAACGAATTATGCACTCGACTTGGTTTATTTCAACTGTTTGTTGCTGTTGCTTGTTGCTTGTTGTATGTTCGGTTAACGGTTCTGGTTCTTTGCCAGTTGACTCTGCTGCAGCCTGCTGGCAGTTGCTGCCTGTTTGGGTATGAAATTGCATGCTGCAAGTTCTGAAGCAGCATTATTTTTTTTTTTATTTCTTTTGCATTTCTGGCCAATGCAGCGGCGAAAATCTCATCGAATATGCGATTTATGCGGCAATTTGTAAACGAAAATGGCTTTTGCCAAGAATTATTATTGTCCATCATGGCAAGTTGCAAGTTGTTGCTGTTGCTGCAAAAGAAAATAAAGAAGAATGCAATGTAATTTCAGCAGCTTAGTCTAAAGTCAAATGCCATTTAAAGCTCGAAACTGAGCTGCACTTAGCAAATATTACGTATACGTAAAGCAAACAAAAAGATAAAAAAAAAACAAAACAAATTTGCGGTTGATTTTCTACATTTTTTTTGTGCTTATCTTTCTCTTGTTGTTGTTGAATTTACATTTAAATCGGTTTCTAGCCAAAAAAAAAACTAACAGCATAAATTGATGCCTCACGTTTTTTTTTTGTGCTCATCCAAATGATGAATTGTTAAAACGTCACTCAACGCAAACACAAGTTCTCAAACAGTTGTTCAACTGTTTGAACTGATATGAGAATATATACATATTTCTATGCAATGCAATAACTCAAAGCAAAAAACGATTTCCGTATGCTCTTGAAATATTGAATAGCTAAACATTTGCACACAAATGAGATGAGCTCCACAAAGACAAAGACAAAGACAGAGATAGAGATAGAGATAGAGATAGAGATAGAGATAGAGATAGAGATAGAGATAGAGATAGAGATAGAGATAGAGATAGAGATAGATATAGATATAGAGATAGAGATAGAGATAGAGATAGAGATAGAGATAGAGATAGAGATAGAGATAGAGATAGAGATAGAGATAGAGATAGAGATAGAGATAGAGATAGAGATAGAGATAGAGATAGAGATAGAGATAGAGATAGAGATAGAGATAGAGATAGAGATAGAGATAGAGATAGAGATAGAGATAGAGATAGAGATAGAGATAGAGATAGAGATAGAGATAGAGATAGAGATAGAGATAGAGATAGAGATAGAGATAGAGATAGAGATAGAGATAGAGATAGAGATAGAGATAGAGATAGAGATAGAGATAGAGATAGAGATAGAGATAGAGATAGAGATAGAGATAGAGATAGAGATAGAGATAGAGATAGAGATAGAGATAGAGATAGAGATAGAGATAGAGATAGAGATAGAGATACAGATACAGATACAGATACAGATACAGATACAGATACAGATACAGATACAGATACAGATACAGATACAGATACAGATACAGATACAGATACAGATACAGATACAGATACAGATTCAGATTCAGATACAAATACAGATACAGATACAGATACAGACAAAGATAGAGACAAAGATAGAAATGCAATTTCTATGATAATCGAAAAGCTAACATAAAATAAATGTTTAGAAACTCGTGTAAAATGTAAACTTAAAATCAACTTGAATAAAAAAAAATCAAATTTAAAATTATTATAAAATTTGCAAAAAGTTGTAAAAATCAAATTTTATTTTTATGATGAAATTTTCTTATGGAAATTAACAATAAAATTTCATTTGCTATTCTTTTAATTTTACATTTTCTTTTTTTTTGTTTTTTTCTTTTGTAAGGAATTATTTTTAATACATGCAAGAGATGCGGCTTAACACGCGTTTTATCTTGGCTAAAAGAAATCTTTGTGCTAATGCAAAAATAGGTTGCGCTACATCAGGTGTCCGTATAGTATAATCTCTCTCTCTTTCTCTCTCTATATCGCTGTCTCTCTTTGTATTATAGTCAAGTCTTTTTTTTTATAGCCATTTTAAGCGCTAATTCAATTGTCGATACTTTTGCACATTCGATACTTCTGTTGGCCTAAAAGCAATCTCTGCTGGCTTTGCCAATTCTAACAATACGAAGAAAGAAAGATTTTTTTGTTGTTGTTGCTGTTGCTGTTGTTGTTGAGGCCTTTGGCAACATCGTGTGCCAATTTCAGTTTTGCAGAGTGTTTTGAGGCACATTTAACGATGTTGCGGGGCAACGCGAGAAAAACGCATAAAAGTCGCAAAATGGGAAGCCTTGAACTTGACCCAGCCAAACAACAACAGCAGCAGCGACAGCGACAGAGGCAGCAGAGGCAGCAGCAGCAACAACCAGGCCAATAACAATAACTACAAGAGGCAGCAGTTGTTGTTGTTATTGCTGGCGACGTGTGTCAGGGGACTCAACTTGGACTTGGACTTGGACTTGGACTCGATGTGCTGACATTGACGCAGATGAAGGCGCTGCTCTTGTTGCTGTTGCTGTTGTTGCTGTTGTTGCTGTGAGGCAACCAGTCATGCATATAAGAGATTTCGGGTTGAAGAGCAAAGAGCAAGCGCAGCATGAAATGTTATTACAAGCAGCGGCGGCGGCGGCGGCGTTTTTGCTGGGGTGTCGCAGGGTCGAGGGCGGTGTACAACTTGGCTATCGAAGCAAGGTAGAAAAATTAAACCTTTTGACACAAGCGACGCTTGAACGAGCAAAAGCAGCAACAATAACAATAACAACAACAACAACAGTTGATGAAGATGATGAGGCTGCTTCAACTAGTTGCTGTTGTTGTTGTTGTTGCTATTGTTGTTGTTGTAGATGCTGCCAATTACTTGTTGTAAGCCATCAACATCAAGCGATTTGGCTGCGTACCAAACCAACTGCAAAGCTGTAGAACGTTGCTGTTGCTGCTGCTGCTACATCTTATTGTTGTTAGTGTTGGTGTTGGTGGTGTTGATAGCCATCTTCTTCAGCTTAATTTAGCATGTCTGCGCGGTTCAACACTTTGCACAGACATTCCCAGCTTTAAGCATAGCTTCAATCCCAGTCCCAGTCCCAGTCCCAGTCCCAGCCCCAGTTCAAGTCGAAGTCGAAGTCGAAGTATAAAGTCAAAGTTTTCAGTTGAAGTTTTTTCGCAAGTCCCTGCCGATGGACGTGCCCATTTGGCAACTTGATAATCTCTTTCTTAAGCGGGCAGCGCCAATCACTCAGGCGGCACTCAGCCACAGCCTCAAACGTGAGCGTTGTGTTCCTCTTTTCTGTAATTGTCTTAAATCAATCACAGAAAAGTGTTATTATGACAGCGTTATTAATCGTGACAGGCGCGTTGCAGCCACAAATTGCGGCCCAAACAAAAGAAGCCAGCAAACAGAGAGCAAGCGAGATAGAGAGAGAGACATAGAGCGGGCGTGTGCAAGGGACAGAATGTGGACAGTGTGCACTGCAGAAAATAACAGAAATATTTAAAATACATAAGTGAAACATACTTAAAATAAGTTAAACTTGTTTTTAGCCTCAAGCTGAAATTGAATAAAAAAATTATGAAAAAATGAAAACATTTTTACAATGTGAGAAATAATTACAGAAATTTAAAAAAAAATATAATCTATATAATTTATAATAATTTAAATAATTTGCAAAATTTAATAATTGAATAATTTTATAATTTAAATAATTAAAAATTTTGCAAAATTTAATAATTGAAATAATTGAATAATTTATAATTTCATAATTTAAATAAAATTTAAAAAAAAAAATAATTTTATTTATATTTTTTTATTTTATTTTATTTTTTTTATTTTATTTTTTTATTTTATCTTATTTTATTTTTTTTTATTTTATTTTATTTTTTTATTTTATTTTATTTTTTATTTTATTATTTTATTTTGTTTTTATTTTATTATTTGAATTATTATTAATATTTTTTATATATATTTTATATTAATTATTTTTATTTTTTTTTCCAATTTAATTTAATTTATATTTAATGTAATTTATTTATTTTTTTTTTAATTTATTTTTATAAAATTTTTTTTTTCTCACAGTGCAAGTTTTCAGCACCTAATGATTTTGAACTTGCACCGCCATTTGCAAGTTAATGCCACAACAGTCTCAGCCCCATGCATGGCCATAACAATAGCCGCCAGTTTTTCGGTTTCCCGCATCAGGCACAGCAACAGTAACAGCTTCAACTAACAGCAACAACAACTTTGGCTTCAAGTCATGTTACAAACTCCTGCGTCCGGCCACATGCGGCCCACGCGGCGAGCGCCATTAAATGCAAATTATTTCATTTCTGTGCCAATTGTTGTGCTACTTTTTTTTCGGGCTCTCTGTTCGTGCGCATCATCAAAAGCAAATCATCAACAGCAACAGCAGCAGCAGTGGCAGCAGAGGCAAATAGAGAAATGAAGCGAAGCAGGAAAGAATCTGAAAGAAATATAGGTAGACGTTGATCCAAGACAAATCAAAAGTTGATGCGGTACAAGTTGAAATTGTTATTGTTGCTATTGCTGCTGTTGCTGTTGTTGTTGTTGCTGTTGCTGCTGTTGCTGATGTTTTCTTACTGCTTCTTTATTGATTTTTCATGTTCCGCCGACTTTTGTCATAATTGCGAAGTGGCTCAGGCTCTGATTAGAATTACACAATGCAAGACAAACATAGTCTGAGAAATTGCGAATTTTGTATTGAAAACTGAGAACTGAGAACTGACAACAGAGAATTGAGAATTGAAAGGTAGTTGAAATGATGGAAATGTGATTGCAATTGGCAGGAAATTGAGGTCAGTGTTATGATTGTTTTGTGAATGAGTTTTTCCAAGTCTTTTGTTTCTAGTTGTAGTTTTTTTTTTTTTCTACTTCGTTTTTTTTTTCTCCTACTTCTACTTCTTTTACTATGTATAGCAGCCATCACTTTGAGCAATTTGTGGCACAGTGGCAAACAAAAGTCCACTAACAGGCATCATGTTCAGCAAAGAGGTAAAAGCATAGAGCCGAGCAGTGAAGAAGGCAGAAGAAGCTGCAGAACAAAGTCCAGTAGTAGTAAATAGTTGTTTGGGGGCAAGCTTAAAGGCAGCATAACAAATGTGTGGGTGTGGCATGCAACACACTGCCAAAACCAAAACCATTCACAGTAAAATTGACAGCTAAAATATTTTCTAACTTTTGTCGAGGAGTCTAACAGCTCGAAGCTCTAAGCAAGTTTCTGATTTATGAACGCTTTCTGTTAATTTTTTTGGCGCACGTGTGTGTGAGAGAGAGAGAGGGAAAGAAACACACAGAAACATACATAGCACGCATACACTGAACAAACACACCTCCTTGATCACGCCTTGGCCGTAGATCATCTCCTTGTGTGCAGGCGCATATTTCAGTTGACAGTTCATTTGCCTGCTGCTAAAGGTGCACGCAGCTACAGCAGCAGCATCAGTTATGTTGCTTGCCACAATTTATGACTGGCAACTGGCTTTAGGTGTGTTTGTTGTTGCTGCTGCTGTTGCTGTTGATGTTGCTGTTGCATTTCTAATTAGCATTTACAAATGACTAGTGAAGTCTTGTGAAGGAGTCAGTGGCTGTGTTCAGTTTGCCTCATTTGGCGCTCAAGTGCTGACAGCCAACGAGTGCTTGTTGCAACTTGGCTAATTTGTCATTGCAATGCTATTTGCTAAACACTTCAATTTACTTTTTTTTTTAACAGTTTGAGCAGCACTGAGATGCAATGATAGTTCATTCAATGCTGCTAAAACTTAGACAACGAACTGACATTGCGTGTCAGTATGAAATCAAATTTTTTTAAATGGCATTTGCAACGCATTTGCAAAGCTTAAGGATAATTCGAAATAAAGTGACTTAGACAACGAACTTGCCACATTTCAAATTATAGCTTACTCTGCAGTACTGTCAGTTGCAGTTGCAGTGACTGTAAAACTGTAAGCATAGCGTGCTTGCAGCCCATCACATTTTACTGCACACTTTTAAATGGAATTTGCAACGTGAAAGCAGAGAAGAAGCAGAGAGCATGAAAATGTGAAAAAAAACAAAAGACTTAGGCAACGAACTTGCCATACATACTGAACGACTGCAATGACTTCAACTGCTGACCATCAACAGCAATTAACCAATCACTTAACATTCTAATGCAAGTGGAGCCACAGCTCTACTGAAGCTGTGGCAAAACTTCTCTGCCTCTGCCGCTGCTGAGTCTCTTTCATTCTTATCACATTGCAGAAAACGTTGACGTTTTCGTTGGCTAGCTGCACTGGACTGGACTCTAGGCAATGGCTGTCTGCCAAACAGGCGTCAACTGGTCGACGGCATCGTTGTAGTCAACGTCTGCATGCCACTGCCACAGCGGCGCTAATCAGCAGTCTATGGTCTAGCTGCAACGCCCTGTGGCTGTGTGACACCTACGGCCAACGACCGCGTCTCTCGTTTTGCCATTTACCATAAGCAGTTTATTTTATTTTTTTTTTTTTGCTTTTCTATTCTGTTTTTATGGGACAACACGCTCGCCTCTTCATACGACTCTGCTGCCGCCACTATATCCTGATCTCAGTCGATATTTAAGCAGAGTATATGTATATAACCAATGATCAGTTAACTTGTTTTTTTTTTTTTGCTGGCCAACAGGTTTGCACAAATAAAATAAAAATAAAAAGAAAAAGAAAAAAAATCTTGTCTAATATTTGGTCGTGAATTTGCAGTTATGTGAGTTGTGATGATGCCGTCGTAAATCCAAGAGTGCAGTCTATCTCAATGTCTCTCACAGTTTCTTTGCCTGTCAATTAAGTGTCCGAGATTTGATAGATGCCATTTCCGAATCCGAATCCAAATTCGAATCCTCGAGGAATAAAAAAAAAAGTGTGTCAATGCAATTGCAGCTTAATTGCATGTTCTGCGGGTGCAATCAATCATTTATCATCGAAAAGCTACTGTTGCCACTAGACAACAGACTTCACTTCTGTTTTATTCTTGCACCTGTTTATACACAACTGTACCTCAAGCTAAGCTACAGATGCAGTTGTAGCTGTGATATTCATATTCTCTCATGATCAGCAGCAGCTCAGCAGCCCTAGCGGCGATTTGGATAGCAGCAGCAGCAGACTAAGTAGAGGATCATTCATTAAAACTACTTATGTTGCAGCTACTAGTAACTTCTTCTTGTTCTTCATTGAGATCATCAGCCACAGTTCAGATTTAATTTGCAAGATGCATGCAACAATTTCATTTTTAACTGTAAAAACCAACACGTTATCCACGATAAAGAAGAAGAAGAAGAGGACAACGACGACGACGACGACGACATTGTAAACAAATCAATTTGCAAAAGCGAAAAGAAGAAGGACCACACTTGTTTCTCATGCATTGACCAGGTCGACTTCAGGGGCGATTCAAGACTTGCAACTGCTGTGACTTGAGACTTGTGACTTGTGACTTGCGACTTGCGACTTGAGCCCTGCATGGATTTCAATTAAGCCTAAGGGGCTCTGCTTAAGAGAAATCAGGCCAACCCCCAGCGAAGCTATACGCAGATCTAGAGATGGCATAAGATAATCAAAATCATTTTGAAAAATTTAAGAAATTTAAAAAAATTAAAAAACTTGTAAAAAATTTAAAAAAAAAATTTATAAAAATTTTAAAAGCATTTTTAAGGCGTAACTTAAGCTCAGTCAATGGCAATCAAGACCATGAAGTAAAATATGTTATAGAAAATATTAAAAAAAAATTTATTTAAATTAAAAAAAAAATTTAATTAATTTTTAAAAACAGTCTAAAAAATTTCCTAAATTTTTCTAAGCATTTTGAAAATGCTGCAACACTCTGTAAATACTTATCAAGGCCATGATAAATTTCTTTAAATTTTATCTGTTTTTATATTTTCGCACTTTTTGCAAACACGCAATGAAATTCCAAGCACGCACAGTGCGCATCTCTAAGCCAAAAAAAAAAGAAAAAAAACATGTGAACGCGATTTAGCTGAGCTACAGTTGAGCTACAAGTGAAACCTGTAATTAAAAAAAAATTTTTAACTTTGTCTGAAATTAATTTTGAATATGGCTGAGACAGGCAACAAACACTTGACTTGGACTTGGACTTGGACATTGTGGGGCTGAAACTAGAGCTATGACTATGGCTAAGACTGAGACTGAGGCTGAGGCTGGGGCTGTAGTTGGGGCTAAGGCTGAAGCTGCTTTTGCTTTTGATGACGCGCCGACGCCGCGTAAATTGCCTAGACTCACACACACACACACACAGACAGAGACAAAGACAAACGCTATAATGGGAAATGAAAACTGGAGCTGCTGCTGCTGCTGTTGTTGCTGGCGGAATCTGAGAGTGACGCGCGGATTAAGTTGAGCATTCAAATTGAAACTGACAGGCTCAGAGACTCAACTTAGGCAACGTGCATGCACACACTATGTGTGTCCTGTAACTTATGTGTGTGTGTCTAGACCCATAAAAGTGCCAGGCCCCATTTGAGTATTTGTTACTTTGTTCGCACGCATTGTAAAAAAAAAAAAAAATAGTGCGAAAGTCATAAAAATGTGTGTCGGGCTGTAAAGCGCAGATCGCGTTATATGACTGCATAAATTTAACTTGCCAAGCACTTTTGATTCCATTTTTATCTTATCGAGTTTCTATGTGTGTGTGTTGTCTCTCTCTCACACACATACTGACTGTAATAATGACAAACTGACAATAATTAAATGTACATAAAATAAAATTTTTCATATTGGACAAACAGTAAAATTGACATTCAACTGATGAATTTGTTGTTGTTGCTGCTGCTGCTGTTGCTGCTGCAAAAAGCGGCGCTAATTCAATTAGTTAAAAGTGCTAACAAATGAGTTTGAAGTGTGAGTACTACTGTGAATGTGAGTGTGAGTATGAGTGCGAATGTGAGTGTAAGTATGAGTGCGAATGTGAGTGCGAATGCGAATGCAACTGTGCAAGTACTTGTAGTTATTTTTGAAATTCGCTTCTGTTGCCACTGTTTGCATTAACTAATTGCCACAAACAACTTGAATAGGTGTAGGAAGTCGTCGTCTCTGCTGTGGTTGTCGACTTTTGTCGCTGGCCTAACAGTTACGCAATCGGGTCAGCAACATCACGAATTCATTTACATTTACATTTACATTTACACTGCGCACTTTTTTTGATGGACACATTAAGCACTCGAGCAACGAGTGCTGCACCCACTTTAAAAAAAAAAAAGAAACTTGGACAAATAAAATGACTTAAGACACGAACTAGATCAAAAAACTATGACAACATTAAGTTATGGCTACTGGCAAGTACTGTATGACGCATACTTGAAAAGTTTTCATTCTAAGCAGCGAGAAAGCAAATTTTCATATGATTTATAAATCATTGAAAACATTTTCATATACAAACAAATGACTTAGGACACGAACTTGAACGTTAAACTTGAGCAAAAGCTTGAAATTTTAATAGATGAAAGCATAAATAAATATTAAAATGTTTTTCGCAAAAAAAAAAAAAACAAATGACTTAAGACACGAACTTGGCCTAAACATTAATAACAAATTTTTTTTCTATTTATTTACAGATCACAAAATAAGCAAAAAAAAAAAAAAAAAAAATTAAAATAGAAAAAATAAATAGCAAAAAAAAAAATATAAACTCATTGTGCGGTCTAAAAGTCTTTTGAAGAAGATTACAAAAAGAAAAAAAAAAAAAAAAAACATGAAAAGTAAACTTGATGGCGATTTATTGTGTGACAATGCGGGATTCGTTCAGACATTATAAACAAATGTCAAGAACAATACCAAGAACAGGCATGAAGTACAAAATTAGGCATGATGATGATGAGGTAAGTGGCAATGAAGAAGACTCTTACTTCAAATAAAACTTTACGCTTCATACTTGTTTACATATTATTAATGTTGAGCTTATTAAGGAAAGAAAAAAAAGCAAAAAATAAAATTATTTACACAATTTGCATATTCATTTAAATATAAAACGTAAACTTTTTATTTGTTACTCAAATTCCCTTCACAAAACTTTCTTATGTTAAACTAAAAATAAACAAAAAAGCAAAGTTATGTTTTTTTTTTTTTGGCAGACTTAAACATTTTTGAACAGCATTTATATAGTAATCCGATTTAAATTGAATTTGACAGACGTCCCTAAATTTAAAACCTTTAAGTTTCAGATAAATATTCTTTAGGAACAAAAAACTTTTTCATACAAAAAGTTGAATTTCGACGGGTTTCTTCCTTTGATATAGATATAGACATATGATATATGATATAGACATAAATATATGATATAGATTTTTGATATATGGTATAGTCATCCGATTTAAATTGAATTTGGCAGACGTGTATCATTCGTCCCCTAAATTTAAATCCTGTATCAGACAAATATCTGAAGGAAAAAATACTTTTATATACAAAAATTCAAATACCGAGCAATCCTTCCTTTGGGGGCTATATGATATAGTCATCCGATTTAAACTAAAATTGGCAGACGTGTACAAGTCGACACTAAGCTCAAATCCTGTAAGTTTTAACGGAATATCTTAAGGAACAAAAAACTTTTTCATAGAAAAACTGAATTTTTGACCGTTTGTTTCTATGACTGCTATATGATATAGTAATCCGATTTGAACCTAATTTTGCTGACATATATAAATCATCATCAAGCTTGAAATCTATAAGTTTCATCCAAAAATTTAAAGAAACAAAAAACTTTTCATAGAAAAAACTCAGTTTTTTACCGATTGTTCCTATGGCCGATATATGATATAGTATTACGATTCGTTTTTTTTTCGACATTATATGTCTTTCAGCAGTAGGGATTATGTATGTCAAGTTTTACTTAAATTTTGATACTGATCAAGAATATATAATCTTTATAGCGACTGCCACGCCTACTTAAGAGCGTTACTAACCACTTGTCAAAGTTAATATACCATCTGCAAGTGTATAAGCAATATATTCGCACCTTTACATGATGTCATTGCACTTAAACAACGCAAAAGTCGATGAAAATCAAACGATGAATGCCAAAATTTTGACAAAGACAGAGAAGACAGAGAGACAGACAGCAAGAGAGACGGCAGACAGAAATCATTAATGAGCGTATAGATTTATGTTGACTGAAGACAGAAGATTTTTGTAGACCGTAGACCGACATCTTGTCGGCATCTCGTGCGGCATCTGTTGTGGCGACAAACACACACACACACGCATACACACAAACAGTTATTGGGCGAACACCCACGCAGGCGTTGATTTTAAGCCGATTTCAAAGCCAGACAAATGTGCGGCTTTAGCACAACACACAATTTGCACGGTCCGAGCCTTAAAAACGTAATTCAATATCAACTATACTTGGTTTTTTTTTCGTCTTTTTTTTTGTCTTTTTTCTTCGTTTTTTTATACGCTTCAAAAAGTTTCAAAGTTTGGGTCAGTGAGCGCCAAATCAAGTTCGTTGCTTAAGTCTTACGTTTTCTACGCCAAGCATACGAAACTCACCACGGCAGCAAATGTGACGCGCGCTCTGCCTCAGCTGCTCAGCTGCTGTTGCTGCTGCTGCTGTCAAAACGATGACGTCACAGCTGTAAACAAAGCAAACGTTCGCTCACTCGCACGCACGCTCACTCACTTGTTTGCCGGTAAAACCAAAACAAACCGAAGCCGGCCACGTGATGCGGTGCGCTCCAATGCAAAAACTTGTTTCAGCTGTCAATTGTGCTGAGACACTGGAACGCGTTTGTTTACATGCCAAAATCAAGAGAGCGAGAGAGTGTGAAAATTCATTGAGTGAGAGAGAAACAAGTTTGTGAGAGAGTGAGAGAGAGAGAGACTTGTTACTTGTGCGCTCACGCTCACGTGCTGCTAGTGCTGCCGCCTCTGCAATTTGTGCATTTGGTCAAGTTCAAGTGTGGTGAGTCGCATTCTTGCACACTTCATCGCATCTTTCTCTCTCTCGGTCTATGCTTGTCTCAGCTAATGCTACTCAGCTTCAGCTTCTTCTATTGCCTATAGATCTCCAACATCTTTTATAATCTTAGCTCTTGAGACGCTCGCGTTTAGTCTTGCTGCGCACCTCGTCGTGTGAAGTTGTCATCGATCATCGTCGCCGTCGTTGTCGCTCGACTTGCTTTTTGGTCTTTGTAAGTGTTGCAAGTGTTTTGGCTTTGCCAGCAATTGCTCTCTCTCTCTCTCTCTCTCTCTGTATCTGTTTTGCCGTGCTGCTCTAACAGCGGCTTACGTAGTTCGTGCCGAGCGCATTGACCGAACAGCATTTGGCGCTCGTTCGGCTTCTTGGGCGGCTTACGTCATTCGTGTTTCGCTTACGTCTTTAGATTTATTCGCATTGGGGGTTCATTGCGGCAGCGCCTGCGCATCTTGCCACATTCCGAGTCGCGCTTAATACCGAAACACAACACATAGTCGCCCCACTGCGCGATATACGCTGCAAAACTAATTTGTGAGCATAGCGAATGAAAAATACTTGGCAAATATTAAAACGCGAAATCTCAAACTGTGTTAAGCTTTTGAAGTTTTGTCTATCTGTGTGTGTGTGTGTGTGTGAGTGTGTATGTTAAACAATTGATTTTAAATAAATTGAGAAACAAACAAACAAAAAAATAAAAACTTTAAAAAATAATAAAAAAAAAATAACAAAAAAAAATATGTGAAAAAACTTTTTATAAGTTTAAGTGACTGAAAAATTAAAAAAAAAAAAATGAAAGGATTAAATTTTATTAGGCAAAAAAAAAATAATAAAATTTCAAAATAATTATTAAAAACTGAAAAATACTAAAAAAAAAATATTTTAGATAATTTTAGACTATTAAATAAAATAAATAAATAATTTAATAATTTTTAAAATTTGCATAAAATGAAAAATTCTACAATTATATATAAAAAAAAATTTTAATAATAAAAAATCATGAACAATAAAAATTTTATAAAATTATTTTGACTGTAAAAAAAATTTAAATATGTGCAAAAATAATATAGAAAAATTATTTATTTGAAAATTTGTAAAGAATTTTTAGCTAATTTCATAAATTGTTAATTGTTGAGTAAAATTAAGCAATTAAATGATTTTTTATTATTATTATTAAAATTCATTTAATGTAATTTTTAAATTTATGTGAAATATTTTTTTTATTTTTTTTTGTAATTATTCAACAAATTGAAAATTTATTTGCGCATCGATAGCGAAATTCTTTCTTAATAAATAATTGTTGAAACTTCTTCAATAATGCTGACAAATAATTTAAAAATAGCTTGAAAACGCAATCAGCAATCAGCAGCAGTCAACAATCAAGTATCAACAGTGAACAGTGATCAAACAATCAAATGATCAACAGTCAGCACATTGTGCATTTAACATTCTTAAACATAAACACAATTAGCCAAATTGGCAGCAATAAAATTAAAGTGCAACTGCAGCAAAGTTGAGACTGAAATACGAACGAATGTAATGAATGTGACTGCGATTCTGATTGCGAATATCGAAATCAAAATAAAAATCAAAAAAAAAAAATCAAAAAAAAAAAGAATACAATGCAAAGGCAACGCCAACGCGAAGCGAAACGAAGCGTACAACTTTATATAGTAAAAGCTGAGGCTGAGCACGAGCCGCCCCGCAATTGGCAACAGCAACAGCAGCTGAGATTTAGTTCTTGCCTCTAGTAGTATTTATTGTTGTTGCTGCTGCTGTTGCTGTTGCTGTTGCTGCTGTTGTTGCTGTTGGCTTGCTGCCACCTTGGAATAGGCAAAATTAACTAAATTACAACATCAGCGCGCAAAGGCAACTGAAAACGTAGCAACAGCAACAGCAGCAAATTTGTTGCACATGCAAATTTATGTGTAAGTGTAGCAGCAGCAACAGCAGCCAAAACATCACCAGCAGCAACAACAATAAATGCAGCAGCTTCTTGGGCGAAGCAAATAATTGTGTTTAAATAAAGCTGTAGCCAAGAATTTTGTCTAGGCTTGGTCGCTGCTGCTGATGCTGTTGTTGTTGCTGATGCTGTGGCAGTTGCATGTTGCATGTTGTTGTAGATGTTGCCACTGCTGTGTTGGCTGCTGCATTAAGCCATATCCGGTTCAGCTTCAGGTTCGCGAGCACTATGGACACTGGACGACGCCTGTCTAAATTTAGCGCTTAATGAAGCTGCTGCTGTTGCTGCCGTTGCTGCTGTTGCTGCCGTTGCTGTTGTTGCTGTTGCAGATGCAAATTGTAGCAGTGCAAACAGATCAACAGACACTCTTGCCACAGTCGAACTACATCTGTTGTATTTCTCTCCCTCCCTCTCTCTCTGTCTCAGTCTCGCTCACTGTGGCCCTTTGCGTACCTCGCACTAGTTTGTAATAATTCATAAAAATTGGCAAATTAAACGCCAACACAACAAATGATCTCCGCGTGGCGACTGCAATTTGTATTACAATCGTTGGGGCAACCAAACGAAAGCAAACTACAAAACTGCAAAACAACAAGAAAAAAAGACAAGAAACAAAAAACAAATAATGGCAAGCCAATTGCTGGGGCATGCAACAGACAGACATGCAAACGAAAAAAAAATGAGAGAGAAAAAAAAAAAAAAAAAAAAAAAACAGTTGGGTTTCTGTTGCAGCGATGATAAATGTTCGCCCACTTTGCTTATTTATGGCCACTCAAATTGAATGCAATTGATTTCATTTCTCTCTCTCTCTCCCTCTCTCTCTCTCTCTCTCTTTTGTGTCTACTGCTGCATCTTCGTTTGCTGCGTTGGCGTTGCATAAAACTAAACTAAACTGAACTTTTTTTAAACTCCGTTGCCAGCTCATTAGAAACAAAAAAAACTGCCCGAAACAATATTACAACAATAAATAAGCAGAAGAACAACAACAACAACAACGACAATACGCGTCTACAAGTGCGCTTGTGTCTGTGTCTCTGTGCCTTTCTGTGTGTGTGTGTGTGTAAAATATGTTTACACTATAAGCACATGAAATATTTACATAATAAATAATCATATACAACAACA
The DNA here is from genome assembly GCA_037044475.1 of Zaprionus obscuricornis. Classification (NCBI taxonomy): domain Eukaryota; kingdom Metazoa; phylum Arthropoda; class Insecta; order Diptera; family Drosophilidae; genus Zaprionus; species Zaprionus obscuricornis. The sequence continues at coordinate 27,275 of JBAMBR010000966.1, forward strand.
GTGCAATAAAAAGTGTTAAACTACAACAACAACAACAATAATAATAACAACAACTACAACAACAACCAAGTAGCTGTAAAAATTCAAAGCAGGACTAGATTTTCTTTTGCGGAGAAATGAGTAACAATAAATTATTGGTAAGTTCACACAATGAATGCAAATGAAAAATACAAAAAAAAAAAAACCCCAATAAATTCTAATTATTTATTTCATTAATTAACACAAATTAAAAGCAAATGCCAGTACAAAGAAAAACAAAATAAAATAAAATAAAAACCGCAATTAATTAACTTGTCGAAATTCGAAAATAAAAACCGCAAACAAGTCAAAGCTCAGTTTGAGTTTCAGTTTCATTTTAAATATTGACAATTTATTTATTACATTTCATTAGTTTCAATTGTTTTTTGTGTTTTTTTATTTTAACTGCGGTTTTTTATTATTATTTTATTTTATTTGCTACTAGTATAAATTGTTTAAATATTTTGATAAGTTCTTAATGTCTAGAAATTCATTTATTAGTTTATTTTGTGATTATTATTAATTTCAAAATGTGGTTACAAAATTGAGAAAAAAAAGTGAAGAAATAATTTAAAATTAGTTAAGAAAAATATTGATATAATAATCTTTTATTTTTAAATTCCTTTATAAATTTTAATATAATTTAATATAATATGATTTATGATTATTAATTTCAAAATGTGGTTACAAAATTGAAAAAAAAATGTGAAAAAATAATTTAAAATTAATTTAAAAAAAGTAAAAAATATTTTTTTTTTTAAATCAATTTATAAATTATATAATAAATTTAATTGCAGCCTAATATAATTTATGATTATTAATTTCGAAATGTGTTGCAAAAATTTTAAAAAAAAAAGTTGAGCAATAATTTAAAATCAATTATGAAAAATTTTAAAATTTTTTTTTTTTTAATAATTATAATTTTTATAATATTTTTAATAATCGCTTAATATAAAATTTGCTTATATTTTCAAATATATATATATATATAAAATATAAAATTTATTTATACATTTTATACCAATTTTAAAATTAATATAAAAGATTTGTTGCACATTTTTTTTAATGCATTTTAAATTGAATTAAATATATTAAAAATGTTGATAAACAGACACTTAAAAAAAAATTAACTGCAAAGCATAAAAATGTAATTGCAAACAACAGAAAATAAAAATCCGCAACAACAACAAATAAATTTTTTTTTAATAGTTTTTTTCATTAAACAAATGAAAACATTTATCAGCGTCACATATTAAATTACAGACACGAAATGAGAATTGATCATATTAGGATGCAAATATGATCTTAATGAGAATTATTATAATTTTTTTTTATAGCTATAAGCAATCAATCGAAACTACAGATATATATAATATATATAATATATATAATATATATATTTATACATACATAAATCTATTTACTTTATACTTTAAATATCAACACAGCGCAGCTCATCAGCTGTCAGTCTGTCAATCAGTTCAGTCAAATCATTCTCTCAGCTACAGATATATAGATGTACGATATATAGATATATAGACAGACATTTTTTTTTTGTTTTCGTTGTTCATTGCTTGTCTTTCGATTTATACACGTTTTTTGCTGTCCATTGAAGCGACGCAGTAATGTCTACCGCCCAACGAAGGTCGCACAACAAACAAAAAAAAAAAACACTTGAGGGCGGCAAATGGCAAATGATAAAAAACGAGCACAGATTTTACGTCTTTAATATTAATTATCGCTAAACAATTATTTTTATTATTTTTTTTTTTTTTTGACTCTTGCTATGAAGAAGAACAATAAACTAAATTTTATAATGAAATTTAACAATTTAACAATTAGAAATGTGTCGATTTAAAACTTGCAAGCTAAAAAAATACACTGTAAAATTTAAGTACATACAAATTTAAAAAAAAAAAATCATGCAACTTTTTTTTATACATATAAATTATAATTTAAATATGCGCCATTGTTTTTTTTTTTATTGCCAGTTGAAAAGCTTCAAGGTGCCAAAATATTTGCAACGAAACGAGCTTTAATTTCGTCTGTTGTTTTTTTTTTTGTTTTCTTTTTTTTATTGACTTTTTTTTTTGTCGATTGATCTTTGTGAACTTATGAACATGTTTTTCTGTATATATTTTTCTATTTATTATTTTTTTTTTGGGTGTTGTTTGTTTTCTTATTGGATGATAGAAAAAAAAAATAATTAATTGAGTTTGAATTTCGAGTCTTGTTTCAATGGAAAAAAAGCAAGAGAATTGCAAACAAATATCGCATTGCCGCCTCAATAGTTACAGCCTTGAGCTAAGCAGCAAAAACTTTTGTTTATAAACAATGCAAAAATAATATTAATTCCGTATATATATATATATATATATATCCGTATATATATCGATATATATGTACGTTTAAGTATTCAATGCAAAAAAGAAAAAGAAAAACGTGATTCGACCTAATATTGAGTAATTATATGTGCCATGGACAGCGGCGACGGCGGGGTGTTGGCCTGGCGAATAAATCTATTACGCAGATGCTGCTCGCGTTGCTCGTAAATTACAGCAGCTCCTAATTGAATTAAAGTCATTTTGAGGAGGAGACGCAATTCTGCCGTTGTTGCGCCTGCCTGTCAGACACTATGTGAGAGTGAGAGAGAAAGATAGAGCGGAAGAGAGAAAGGAAGAGAGAGGGAGTGAGAAAGAGAGAGAGAGAGAGAGACATAAATTCCGGCACCTTCGTTGCATGTTGTAGCTATTTTTGGTGTCCATGTGCCATGTGCCGCCGCTTCAGCCGGCTCTGGCGCTGCAGCAGCAGCAGTGACTGCAGCTACGGTAGGCTGCGATCGCAGCTCGAGCAATATATTTATTGTAAAGCTCGTTGAACATAATCATTAAGCGCAATTTACCTACAAAGTTTCATGCCGCCAACAACGAAGAAAAACAGACAGACAGACAGACGAACTGACGGATTGAGCGAACGGAGTACAGAGAGACAGACGGCAGTCCGTGCAAAATGATTATTAACATACGCCCCCCGCCAATGGGAGGTTGAGACTGTGTATGCACAGCGGCTGCCAACAACAGTTGAGCACGAGCGCAACGAAAGACTTAAGACACGAACTTGACTTGCCACAAATTTCAAACTGTGGCAAATTTAACATCAGATACATAACTAAATAAATAAATAAATAAATAAATAAATGTATGTAATACATATAAAAAAGATTAAATAAACTACAACAATAACAACAATAGCAACAACAATAACAGCAACAAATGCAATTGCGCAAAGTGAAAGCTGTTAATGTTGGAACTGTAGCTGTTGCTGAAGCTGTTGCTTGGGCTGGGTCCATTTGGCAACAATGTTATATGTATGTTTCTTTTTTTCTTCTTCTCTTCTTTTGTACACTTCGCTTCTTCTTCTTCTACTTTGCTTTGCACATAACGGGCAACTGTCAATAAATAATCAAAATAAACCAAAATCAGACAATTGTCTATTTATGGTAACTTGTCGCTTGTAAAAAAAAAAAACCAAGAAATAAATAAAAAAAAAAAATAAAGCAAATTCCGTTTAGTCATTTCATGAATTTGTGAAATTATCGAAATGATGCAATCAATGCGATGCGATACGATGCGATGCGATGTGATGTGATCAAATCTGTTGATTGCAAAGCACAAAGACTTTACATATGTATTAAATTACAGTTACATATAGCAAACAGTTATTCGAACTTGTATGTAGAACAGTTTTTCACATTCCCACATAATACTATATAATATATAACCATATATATAACTGATATATATATTGCTGTTGCTTTTTAAATGTCAGCAAACAAGTTTTTAGCCAAAAAAAAAAAAAATAAAAATAAATAAATTTGCATTTAACAAAACGCAGTCACCAAAAACGAAAAGCAGCCCAAAACAATAATGGCTAAAAAAAAATTAAATTAAATCAACGTGCACTGGACAAAGTTGTAGCTTAAAGGCATATTGAAAGCTTTAGTTGCTTGCCTTGAGTCAACAGATCGCGCTACAGTTCACAAAACTTTGCGTCACAGAACAAAAAAGATTTCGACTCAGCTTCCAACAGTATTGCTGCTTGGCCTGTAGAACATTAGAAATAGCAACAGCTGTGCAGCTACAGCGCATCACTGACTAACAAATAATAAGCAGGCATGACTAGTAGATACTCTAGAATCAGCTTTAACTACAATTTGTTTTTTATTTCATTAAACTAAAAAAAAAAAAATACCCTGTAATAATTTCACTAGCCTTAATTACAGGGAAATAAAGCGGAAATCACTTAATAAATGGCATCAATTAGTGTTTTTGTGACCTTGATTTGGCCACGAAATAAATTGCAATTAAAGTTCTAAGCCACAAAGTCAAATGACTTAGGACACAAACTTGCCACTGTTTTTTTTTTTTTTTTATTTTTATAGACATAAAACACAAAGTCTTGAAACTTTATGACAATTTAATTAGTTTAATCGCTGCATGAAACAGTTGCTGCTACTGCTGTATCTACTGTTGCTGCTGTGTCTACTGTTGCTGCTGCTGCTGCTCTTGTGTCTACTGCTGTTACAGCTTCTTCTGCTGTTCTGCCTGCTGCTGTGTTCTCTGCGCCGAGTCTCTTCTGTAAACTTTTTTGCTAAAATATTTATGTTAAGCATAAAATTTAAGTGTTGCATAAGTTAGTCAGAGACAAAAATATGTTGACAATGAGAGAGAAAGAGATGGGAGAGAAGAAATATGAAATGGATGCTGGCTGTTTTGCGGTTGCTCATTGTGCTCTTTGGCCATTTTCTTCAGTGTTGTCTTTAATATGATTAATGCTTATTTGTTGTGGGCACGCATAACGGTAAATCGTTAGCATTATTATACGCAATTACTGTCAATAGGTTTTTTTTTTTTTTTGTTATATTTTTCTACTTGGCTTTTAGCCCTCGCTTTGTAATGCTTTTGACCATAATGAATTGCACGAATTTTCGTCTGGAATTGGCGCCCAAAAACAAAAAAAAAACCAAACGAAATGCGAAAGTTCAAAGACACGCACATGGCAGGGGTGTAAATTTATATAGACTGTCGTGGAGACTCAGTGCGTGGGGGGGAGGGGGAATAGCCGTAGAGTATCGAATGAAATAACATTCGTTTTGCCATTAACAAAATTATATATATAGATTTGCGCCTGTGTTTTTTTTTTTTTTTTGTGCGATTGCCGTAAGCTTTTAATAGGATTTTTATTTAACATATGTTTTCTGCTGCTGCTACTTCGTTGCTTCTCTTCATTCCACTGCTGCTTCACCTCTGATCTAGTACGTGACTTGGGTCTCCATTGATGCGTGCGTGCTGTCAATGTTATTGATGATCTCATACAGCATTTAGCTGTGTGCGAATGAGACAGATAGAGATAGAGCATGCTGAAGGAGACAATATTGCTGTGATGTGACTACAGCAAAATATTTAAATAGACATTAAAGTTGAGATGTGGGAAATATCTTGGAGAACGCTAATCAAACTAAAGCCTAATGAAAGTGCTTACGGTTTATTACGATCCTGATCGCAGAGTCGCAGAGTCGGCACTATTAAGCCTTTTTTTTACAGCATGCGACAATGTCTGTCTAAAATCTATAAAAAAATAAGAAGAGACAAATACAAGCATACATAAAAATCTCATTTGATGGTTTAAGTCATCAATTTGACTATAAAAAAGTAGAAGAAGAAGATACCAAATGACGCTCCAAATAAGTGGCAAAATTCTATAGAAAACTCAACTCAATTAACTAAATATAGAATTTGAATTAGTAAATATTTTAGCATATTTTAAGCGCGACTAACGTCAAGTATGATTCACCAAATGCCATAATATAGCCAAGTTTATGATTAATAAGATGCTAGATAAGCGAAAAGGATTAAAAGCAAAAAAGAAAGACTGAAAAAAGCTAAAAAAAAACAGCAGAAAAAATAATTGAATATTTGAGATATAAAATAAAAATATTTAATGTGATTTTGAATTAAAATAATAATAAAAAAAATTAATATAAAATTTAAATTAAATAAAAAAAAATATTTTCTATATTTTAAATTTATAAATATAAATTGAAAATATTTATTTTGAATTTAAAATAATAAAAAAAATAAATAAAAAATATTAATTTTATAAAATTTTATATTTATTTTATAAATTATTAAATTTAAAATTAATTTTAAAATAAAAATTATTAAAAATAATATAAAAAAAAAAATAAATAAAATTGAAAAATAATAAATAAAAAAAATTAAATAATAATATATAAAATTACAAATAATAAATGTAATAAATAAATAAAATTAAAAAAAAAAATAAAAAATTATTTTAAAAATTAATTATTTATATTTTAAATATTTATCTTCATCAAAGAAAATAATTTTACTCGAAATGAAACAATTTCTAAAGCAATCGAAGCTGAAGCTGGACGCAGATTCAGACTCAGACTTGAGACTCAGGCCTAGCAACTGTGCGAAATAAATTCGCATTGAGACCAACGCACAGACGCACTGAACGAAGCGGAACACACCAAATGTAACGCCCACAGCAAATGAAAGCAGCAGCAGATGAAGAAGATGACAGAAAGACAAAGAATGACAGCGGCCTAAAAGCAAAAACATATAAAATACGCCAACTTATTAATGCCACACACACACACACACAGAGAAAACTGAAAACAGAAAACACAAAATATAAAAAATATAAAATTCAAGACAAAAGTCAAGTAAATTTTTTTTATGGAGACATCAAAATCGCAGCTCAAGACTCATGCGTCGCAAGTGTGAACTAAACGTAAAGAAGAAGCAGCAGCAGCAGCAACAGCAGCAGCAGCAGCGGCAGCAGCAGTGGCAGCAACAGCGGCAGCAGCTTTCAATGTGAATTTTTTAGCTGTGAACAGTTTTTGTGAAAAAGCGTTGAGCGAGCATTGAGTTGCTAGAGCAAAAAGTCTTTAAGCAGCATCCATTATCATGATGATTAAAACTTATTATTGCCGGTTGTATTACTATTATTAGTTGCAAGTTGCGCGTTGCAAGTTGTAAGTTATACTGTGGCAAATATGTCCAGGGCGGTTACACGCACGCCGCGCGTCCTTTCATAATTCTCTCTGATCACCAATAGCTGCCCCGCTGTTGCGCGCTGCTCGCTGGCCGTTGTCTTCCCCTTGCCTCACTCATAGTATGCATATTTTTAACCAGGCTGCGATTGCATCCAACATGTTATTAATACGTAGAAACAAATAAGCAAAAACAATAAGAAAGAGGAGTGTGCAACTTAAAAGAAGGCATTGTGGAGTAGGAGGGGGGGGGAGTATAGAGAGAGAGATCGACATACACGAAGTGTGGGGGGGTTGATGTTGGTATATTGCAAGTTCAGGCAAAAAACGCGTTACAATTCTGCGGGCTACACCCCAAGAGTCACTGGCTGAGAGACGCAGCTGAGCTTGAGCTGAGCAGAGCTTGAGCAGAGCAGAGCAACAACAGCAGAGCAGCAGCACATTCACCTGGAGCTGTATGGCTGGAGACACACAGCTATAGCTTTGGCCATTGTTTAGTTGAGTTTTGGTTCGGTTCGGTTCAGTTTTACCTTGATGGTCGTTCACTCTATATACTCTACACATAACAACGGCAACAACTTTTACTACTAACACACACACACACACACATATATATATATATATATACTGTATAATGGCAACACACGAGTTGACTTTCAGCGCGCCATCAAAACAAAATATGAGCGAACCGCGCAGCCGGCACTAAAAATCGCTCAATAATATTGTATGTACGATACGATGCGATGCGATACGGATACACTGCATACTCTGAGCAGTGAACATTGAGCAGTGAGCAGTGAACAGTATACATTGGCAACTGGCAACTGGCAACTGGCCAACTAGCAATTGAGCCAACTAGTTGGGCCACGGCCCCCGTATCTGATAAATAGAGTGGTTCACAAAATGCTGACCGGGGCCAAACATATCTGCTGTGGCCCAAGCTCCCAAGCTCCAATCCCCAATCTCCCTCCAATACTCTGGCAAAAGAGTCAAAGACGAAGTCGACGTTGCCGTTGCCGTTGCTGTTGCCATTGCCTTCTCAGTCTCAGTCTCAGTTGCTGTTGTCAGTCCTGGGCCATTTGTTTGTTGGCCTGGCCAAGCCTGTTTCTTTTCTTTTCTTTTTTTTTTCCTACATCATATTTTTTTTTTGCTGTACTTTGCTGCGACTACCCTTGCACTTGGGTATTATAACTATATAAAGGTGTTTACTGACAAGCATTATCATATCCATAAAATATGCCCCTAAATGTTAAGTGTTGACTACAGAAAACTCTGTGCGCTAAAGTAGAAGGAACTTAAGGAACTTTAAATTGCTATAGGACTTACGTTTTGAAGGATGCTATGCTGACAACAAGAGTAATAGGATATGGGAGATATGAAGAATATATACAATATTCAGATATAGTATATAGATATACTAGGCATAGAAAATATATATAGGATATAGGATATAGGATATAGGATATAGGATATAGGATATAGGATATAGGATATAGGATATAGGATATAGGATATAGGATATAGGATATAGGATATAGGATATAGGATATAGGATATAGGATATAGGATATAGGATATAGGATATAGGATATAGGATATAGGATATAGGATATAGGATATAGGATATAGGATATAGGATATAGGATATAGGATATAGGATATAGGATATAGGATATAGGATATAGGATATAGGATATAGGATATAGGATATAGGATATAGGATATAGGATATAGGATATAGGATATAGGATATAGGATATAGGATATAGGATATAGGATATAGGATATAGGATATAGGATATAGGATATAGGATATAGGATATAGGATATAGGATATAGGATATAGGATATAGGATATAGGATATAGGATATAGGATATAGGATATCAACGGTATTAAAATATTAACGGTATTAAAATTAGACCAACTTTTAAGTTCACTATTATTGTAATTCCCAAGAATTGGGTTTAAAAAAAAAGCTGTGAATGTTTAACTAATATAGGAAATTTTATATATTGAAATTATTGGAAGTTCCAAAGTCCCAAAACTAAGCTAAAAATTTAGAAATATTTTAATAAATATTTTTTTTGTAGTTTTATCTAAAATCCAGCGATCGTTAAGCGTAGGTTGCATAGTTTGATCAAATTTGGCAACTATGAAAAATTTCAAAGCTCATAGAAACTGCAAAATCTTTTGCTTCTTCCTTCTGATACTGCAACTTTTACAGTTCTTCAATTTGTTGCATAAATTTCGCTGAATTTCTTCTAATAAATATAGTGTATGAAAACATTCGACGTGCTAAAAGCATATAAATGTTTTTTTTTTTGCTGTTATTTGTTTGTTGTTTTTGTTGTTGTTGTTGGCCGGCAATGTTTGCCAATAATTTTTTTTTCTGTTTTTTTTTTTTTTTTTGTACTTTGCCCGGCGTTGCTTATCACGATTTGTGGCCATATTATTTCAGTTTTTGCTTGTTGCTGTGGCTGCTGCCGTTGCTGTTGTTGTTGCTGTTGTTGTTGTTGTTGCTGCTGCTGTTGGTCGTGTCGAGTCATGCGGCATGCATTTTAACGCATATTTTGTAATTGTTGCCGCTGTTGTTGCCATTGGGTGACCTTTCGCCAAGGCGCTGCCTGAGACACATTTGCATGCACAGATAGCATAGACATAGAGTGTATGAAAGAGACAATGAAAGAGAGAGAGTGAGAGAGAGAGAGAGATAGAGAGAGACATACATAAGTCATACATTCATTACATACGAACTAAGCGTCGTAGACCAAATCAAGTTCGTTGGACGGGCGCAGTTCATTGGCCCATCCCGAGCAGAGCAGCAAAACCGCAATTCTTATAAAGCTGCCACTGCCATTGCCTTTGCCTTTGCCTTTGCCTGGGCCTCAGCTTCAGCATTCAGCATTCAGTCTCTGCCACTGCCACTGCCACTGCTACAATCTCTTCCGCTGTCTTGTTCGCTGTTAAGTCTGCTTCAATGTCTAATTACAAAGTGCGCTTGGCGACCATCTCTTTTACTCTTACTCTTCCTCTCTCTCTCTGCCCCTACTGCTGGCTGCTGGCTGCTCTCATAATTACCAACAAATGAATGTTATAAGCATAAAAATTAACTTGACGCCGCAAAAGTTATGCTTCAGTAAAATGTTCTTTTTTTTCGGACCTAAACAATGAGGTAAAAGAACTAAACTAAAGCCAACGAATATCAAAAAAAACAAAACACAGCAAGAACAGCAACAAAAAAGAGAAGAAAAAAAAACTCAAGTTAATCATTGTGCGCTTTTGTATGTTTGGTCTTTTGTCTTTTAGTCTTAGCTATGACTAGACTTTGCTACGTCTAATTATTTACACGCTCTGCGCATGCATATCGCTTACCATTATTATAGCTATAGTTATAGCTATATATAGCTATATAGCCCTGGCCCAAAGTGTTTAGAACGCCCCGCTGAAAGTAGACAAAAAAAAAAACAGAAAGAGAAAGAGGAAGGTGAACAAGCTGTAGAAGGTGGAAGTAAGAAAAAGGGATAGCAAAATGAATAAGAGGAACAGAGACAGAGAGAGAGAGAGGGCAGCGGAAGCAGCAGAGGTAGAATAACAGCGACAACAAAGTGTTTAAAATCTTGTACAGTTTAGCAGTCTCAAACGCTTCGCTGAGCTTCAATTCTAAATTGCGGGCAGCAGGGGCAGCAGGCAAGGGGGCGTGTTGCTGCAGCATTGCATTACATAATTTCGTTTACCGTTGTGCGGCCATTTGATTAATTTACAACAGCAGCAACAGCAGCAGCAACAGCAGCAACAGCAGCGGCAACTTTGTCTCTATTTAATGCGCAGCCAGCTGCAAAATTTATGCAAGTTTTGTTGCTTAAAGTCTTTTAACTGTTCTAAATGCAATTGCGCCAAATGTGCCGCTAATATTATATAGTTTCTCTTATGCTTAAGTCTACAGTGGTCACACGTTAATATGTGACCACAAAAAAAAAAAAAAAAATAATAAAAAATATGTAAATCGAAAATAATTTTTAATGACTTGCATATAAAAAAAAATTCTGAAAAGCGGATGAGACGAACGAACGAACGGTAAAAATTAAGATTAGTATAGATTTTTTTTCTTTTTTTTTGTCTTTTATTTTAGTCTCATGTTGCTGATGATGAGAAAGGCAGAAGAACTTAGTCTTAGTCTTAGATCTATTAAAAAAACAACAACAACAACAGCAACAACAACTTAACTAATTTCGGCATAAAAAAATAACTATAAAACCGTTAAAACCGGTTAAAAAAAAAATTTCGCTTTGACTTTTTCCATTTCTCAACACAACTAATAAATTTATAGCTAAAAAAAAAAGCTAATAAAAAAAAAAAATAAAATATATATACAGTATATATCGCATATAGATTGGCAATTTCACAGTTAATTGTGTAGGAACCACTGTGCAGCTGCAGTAGCAGCAGCAGCAGAAGCAGCAGCAGCAGCAGCAGAGGCAGAGGCATTTAAAGGCAATGAAACAATGTTTTGTATGCGCTATGTAATAAGGAAATGCAGCGTCAAAATCTAGTTAACAATTATGAGGCAAAGGCAGAGGCAAAGGCAAAGGCAGAGGCAGAGGCAGCTGCAGATCAAGCAAGTTGTATCTGCACATATAGCATATATTAATATATAGCATGTATAACAAGTCTATGCCCTAACATAGTATGTTGCATGCAACACAATACACACTTGATGTGCAACAAAATGCTGTTATTTATATTCTAATTAGAAACATATTACAAAAAAAAAAAAATAAAAAAAATATCAAAATCCATGGCATGCCACTTATGTCTACTGCAGCAACTCTTGCTCTTGCTCTTCTCCTGCTTCTACTTTAGCTCTGCAGCAGTTAGCGTCTCTCACGTTAAATGCTGATTAGGCAAAGTCAATGAAATTTTTCTACTTGCATGAACAACAAGCTAGAAGAAGCAGCAACAGCAACAGCAGCAGCAGCAAGCGCAGCAGAGAATGAATATAAAGTGAAAAAGAAAAAAAAATCTAGAATAATTTTGTTTTTTTTTTTTTTGTTGAAAATTCTTAAGACAAGTGTAGCTGCATTTATGCTTTGCTTGCTTGTTGTAGGCGTTGCAAACTGCGTGAAAAATAAGCAGCAAAGTCATGTTGCAAGTGTTATTCTTATTGTTGTTGTCGGCTACCAAAAATATTAAATGGGAAAATGAGGGAAAAGAAGAAGAAAAAAACAAAAACAAAACTCGTACAAATATCAATGGATAAATAATGATGACGCAGCTGATGAATATAAGTAACATCATGATGATGTTTATGTTCATGTTAATGATGATACTGTTAATGTTAAATGATGAACATAATGATGATGTTTTTAATGCTAATGATGATGATGCCTTTATAAACAAGTGTTGGCGGCATTTTTTTTTTCTGTATCTATGCCATGCACACGGTCAATTTTTAGTGCCAAAACAACAACAGCAGCAGCAGCAGTAGTAGTTGTAGTAACAACAGAGTTAAGAGCAACAACAACAATAAAAACAACAACAGCAGTAGCAGCAGCAGGGGCAGCAAACAACACTTTAGACTCTTTACTCTTTTGGCTTTTGTTTTGTTACATCCTTTGGGCCAACAACTAGTTTTCCGGCAGCTAACAAAGGCCGTTTATATGCCACTGTATGTGTTACTGTGTGCATGTGTGTGTGTGTATGCGTTTGCAACTTCAAAGGAATTTCCATAACCGCTAGCATTCCATGTGTGTGTTTGTCTAGTTGTTGTTGTTGTTGCTGTTGTTACTGTTGCTGTTGCTGCTTTGACTGCGGCCTGTTGCGCCTAATGGACAAAAGACACAAATACAACAACAAAGCAGACAACTTGTAGATTTTTCTCTCTATTGCTTTGCTTCTTCTCTTACACTCGTGCTCTCTCACTCTCTCTCTTTTACTATCTCTCTCTCTCTCACACACACTGTGTGTAACATTGCCTCTTGCAATGCCTTTTGCTTTCTGCGGCTGTACGCTACGAAAATGAGCGCAAACAACAATAAAAAAAAAAAAAACTGGCAGGAAAAATAAAGAAAAAAAAAAGAAGGCAACAACAACAACTACAACAACAACAACAAGACGAACAGGTTTTCAGGGCAAAATACGTATGATGCGTGCATGGAAAACTGCTGGAAAATGCAAAGAGAGCAAGAGCAACAGACAGAGAAAGAGCAAGAGAAATAGAGAGAGAGAGAGAGAGAGAGAGTGAGACAACGCACAATGCTCCACACTGCCCATTGCCTCAGCACAGACGTGCATTGGCCGCGCTTGACCCTCGCCGGCCGTTTGACACATTTCAGTCGCACAACAAAAATAAAAAAAAAATGAAAAAAAAAAAACTGTGTAAAAGATTAATTTTTGCCTGCTTAGCTTTATGTTAGAGTATTATATATAGAGTATATCTGCAATGGGAATTATAGCTAAACTTTAGTCAGCTTTAGTTTTCTGCTCTGTAAAAAACTTTGCCTTAACATAGTTGCAGTTGCATATGAAATGCGAAAATTATTCTATGGCCTTTCACTTCACAACATTTGAAATTTAGCAAATTTAAAGTAGGCGAAATTAAAAATGAAAATTTACAGAGTATTTCAATGTCTGATTGACACAAAAATCTAACAAGTTTTTTCTTTATTTTTTTTTGTTTTTCTCTTTTTCAATTATCGCTGCAAAAGCAGCTGCATTCCTAACACGCATCGCGTCGCATTGCATTTGGTTTTTTTTTTTTGCTGCTTAGCATGTTGCTGCGTGTATTGTATGTGTGTGTGTGTTAATGTAGGTTGGTGTGGCAAGCAACGGTACTGTAACTGCAGTTGACTTTGCCGACGATTTTATGTTTTTGCTTATCCCAAGTAATTTGCAATACGTCAGGGAGAAGCAGAAGGCGCAACGATACTGCCAGAGGAAGTCATGGAGTCTCATCACTTGGCCATCTAATGTCTAACTGCATTTAACTGTCAAGTTAACTTGTTTACGCTGCATGCAGTTAAACAGTTGCTGCCGCACTGGCGCTGCCTCGGCCTCTGTCGCTGCCAGCTGCCTGCTGCCTGCTGCGTTGGCGTCAACGAGCGTAGCTTAAAAGTTGCTTTTTGGGTCAGCCGCATCAGCACGCGCTGCGCATTGGCGCTTATATAATTGTGTACAGCAACTACAGCAACAACAACAGCAACAACAACAACAACAACTACAACAACAACAATAAACATACATAAATCATATGACGAGTGCGTAAAGTGCCGTCAACTGATGCCTTGCACTAAGTCTCTACCTCTGCCTCTGCCATTGCCAGAGAGTCGTAGGCAATTATGCAAGTCGTAAATATTTGGCCAAGTGAAAAGTGGCTTACACTCACACACACTCTCACACACTACGCATCATCGTCAAATGCGAAATGCAAACATTTCGCCACAAAAGTTTGGCTTAAACGTAGCATAAATAAGTCAACAAAACAAACAGCTGGCAACATTAACATTTACGATGCCTACGTGGCAACAACTACAGCTACAACGCAATGCAACAATTACAACAACAACAACAACAAAAGTCAAACGCTGACAACGTGACTTTCAAGCTAAACATACAGCATAAATTACGAAGAAAAAACAAAAATACAAAATAAAGAAACTGCAGCGAATATTCACCTGCGCTTGCTCGCATATCTCGTGCAGAAGATCTTCAAAATCTTAGCCATAAAATCAAAACGTGAGCGGCCACTTGCAATGAGTGCTCCACATTGAGCTCTACACATCCAGTAAATTTATCAATCACATACAAAAAAAAAAGAAAAAAAATTAATGTTTAAAACATTATATAATAGGAAGTTCTTATCTCTGATGTCTCGTTGCCATCGCATCTTACTTTGACAATTTCAAGCAATTTATCTTTATATTAAATTTCTATACTTCAGCTCTTAAACATATTAAATGATTTATGGCTATGCAGCATTTATGAGGCAGCTCGGTAAATTTTGAATACTATGAGACTTTAGCTAAATTACAAGCAAAATTTCAGCATTTTAGCTCTAATATTCATCGAGTTATGGCTATGAACCGCTTGTGAACCGGTTCAAAAAGTCTAAATATATGTTGTATAAATGAAATTTTTATTAACTAAATCATATTCAGATCGATAGCTCACGTATTTAATGAGAAATGGTGCTGAACCACATCTGTGACAACTGTGAACCGGTTCAACATATTAAAGTTTCTGCAGATTTACTTGAAATCCCTACTTTAGGTAGTCAATACTACTCTATAGTAAACTCACATATCAAATTTCAGCATTTTAGCTCTCATATACAACGAGTTATAGCTCTGAACCACTTGTGAACCGGTTCAAAAACTCTAAATATATGTTGTAAAAATCAATTTTAAATAACTAAATCATTTTCAGAGCTGTAGCTCACATACTAATATAAAAATGCAGCTGAACCAATTCTGTACAAACTATGAACCGGTTCAAAATATTAAAATTTTCGAAAGACTTACTGTCAATCATTGCTTTAAACAGTCACTACTTTTCTGTAGTAAAATTACACATCTAATTGTGGTAATTTAGCTATAATATTTATCGAGTTATACCCCTGAACCACTTTTGAACCGGTTCAAAAATTTGAAATATAAGCATAAAAATTTACGATTAATAATGAAATCAATTTCAGAGCGATAGCTCACGTATTTACATAGAAATGGTGATGAACTACTTCTGTACCAACTTTGAACCGGTTCAAAATTTTAAATTATCTGCAGATTTACCGTAAATCCCTACTTCAAGTAGTCAATATTTCTCTATAGTAAACTCACATATTAAATTTCAGCATTTTAGCTCTTATATACAACGAGTTATAGCGCTGAACCACTTGTGAACCGGTTCAAAATTTTAAAATATACTTAAAATCTACAATTAATAACGAAATCAATTCAGAGCGATAGCGCACGTATTTACAGATAAATGTTTGCTGAACCACTTCCGTACCAACTTTGAACCGGTTCAAAATATTAAAGTTACTGCAAACTTATTGCAAATTCCTACTTCAATTAGTCAATACTTCTCTATAGTAAACTCACATATTAAATTTCAGCATTTTAGCTCTTATATACAACGAGTTATAGCGCTGAACCACTTGTGAACCGGTTCAAAAAGTTTCAAAAGTAAACTATACTATTGTTAATAAATAAATTTCAGAACTGTTGCTCACGTTTAACATTGATATAACGCTATACCGCTAGTTAACCAACTGTGAACCGGTTCATAGCTTTAAATACTTAGTAAAATGTATGCTTGCTGTCAATCACAGCTTTAAGCTGTCAATATCTATCGTAAATATTGCATACTTAAAGACGCTGCAAACAGTCATGAACCGGTTCAGAGCTAGAAAAAACTGGCAAGAAAATTGTAAATACTACAGTTGCATAAAAATAACAGTTTTGGCAATGTATTAAAGTCACTTGTGAACCGGTTCAACAACTTGAATAATCGATCACTGTCGATATCTAATGATTACATCGACATCGATATGCAAAGAGAGTGCAAAGAGAGTGAGAAAGAGAGAGAGAAATGTAATAAATAATAAAGAATTGAAATGAAATGAAGCAGCATTAGCAGCAGCACTTGGTATGAATATATTATGAATATTCGCATTCATTCATTTCGATTATTTGTATTCATATCGAATTGGCAATTTTTGCTCAATTGGCCTACATTTTGCTTATTGATAATAACAGTAATAGAATCTCTATCTCTCTCTCTCTTTCTCTTTCACTCTCTGTTGATTTGTAGCCAAGCATAAGCTGCTGTAAAAAATGTGCAAAATTAATGACGGCTCAAAAACAGATTAAGAATTGAAATTCAAATTGTACAAATGTTTATCTTGATTGTCTGTGCGGATTAGACGATGACGACGATGACGGCGACTGCGACAGCGTTGAATTGTGATTTGAATGTGAATACGAATTGCAGTTGAATTTATGAATACATTGAAAGCTATAAAGCTGCCAAAACGCGTTTGTTTTTTTTTTTTAGATTTAGATTCGTCTGCTTTTTGTGATCGTTCCAATTTTTAAGATATAATTAATTTATTTTCAATATCAAGTCAATTTATCAGTTGACTTGACAAACACAATAACAAATTGCACAGCGACAACAGTGAGCACAATGCACAGATCTCTCTCTCGCTCACTCGCTCTCAGCTGTTATACAAGTGTTATACAAAAAACTGATTGTATTTTTCTGTTTAATTTTTTTTATACAAAAAATTCCCCACGGAGACATTTCAACGAAACTAGTTTTTCTTTTGCCTTAGCGTCTCTTTGCGAGCGCATTAGAAGAGCGCAATGCTGCGATTGATGGTATAGAGCTGTAGGGGAGAGAAGAAAGAGAAGCAATTCTCTCTTGTGCATGTCAGCTGATTGCTTATATTAACTTGGCTTTGCAATGCTAGCAGCTAAAATAAACTGAGAGTTCAGTCTCAGCCGGCACGTCGCGTTGTATTGTGTGCAACACGAAATATCGCAAGGTTCGTTTTATTTAAACGATTCGTCGCATAGCAGAGTATAATAACAATAACAACAACAACAACAACAACAACAACAAAGACAACAACTAAAAACTAAACTAATACAACATTTGCACAGCTGTTGTGTAGACTTATTTCACTGACTGACTGTTTGACTGTATGTGTATGTGTTGTGCCACTGTGTGTGTGTGTTGCTCGTATGCAAAAGTGATCAAAAAATTAGCAGCAATTTCTAATATTATTTATTTAATTTGTTGACGCCATGCAATTTGTCATAGAAAATATAACTATAAACTGAACGCTTACGTAATGCTTATACAGATATATAGCAGATATATAGCTCTAAAAAAAAACAGCTAAATTGTTGCTGCTGTTGTTAAGCGCATTTTGCGAAAAATATTATTGCGAATTTTTTTCGCCAAATGATTTTCTCGATTTGCAAGCGCAAATATTAGTTTAAAATTTTCGTAGTTTTTTTTTTTTTTTTTTTTTTTTGCAAACTAGAGCAAAGCATTTAAAATTTTTCCGGTAATTTGTAATATTTTTTTTTTTTTTTTTTTTGCTTAATTTATTTGCAAAAAATAAAAAAAAAAATTTTAAAAATTTGTTAATAATTGCGGGTGTCATCAGGTACGTTTCAGTTGTTTTCTGGCGCAGGTGCAAAGTGCATGTCGTGCAAAGTGTTAAAGTAACTTAAAGTAAAAAAAAAACAACAACAAAACTTTCGCCTGCAACTGGCATAAAAGTCGTTCAAGACATTTGGCCATAGTGCAATGCTAATAAAGCAATAACAAAAACAAAAAAAAAAACAAAAAATGTAAAGTAAATGAACATAAATAATACTAAAAAGCAAAAACAACAACAACAATAACAACTTACATCACAAGCAGCTTGCAAGTTGTTGGCACACTTTTCATACAACAACAGCAGCAACAGCAGCAGCAGAGAGAAGAAGAAAAAAAAAGGCGCTCAGTCGCTGCATTTAATTAATCAAAATGAGCTTTTGCTTTTTTTTTTTTTGTTTTTTTGCTTTTATGAATGAGTTGAGCTGAGGCTGAGTGAATCAGTTTGAATCAATGTTGAATACAAGCTGAATATATACATAAACATATATATATTCAAGTTGACTGAATGAATGACTGAGTGACTGACTGATTGACTGACTGACTTAATGCTGCTGCTGTTGCTGCTGCTGCTGTTGTTGCCCTTGTTGCAACTTTTGTCATCCTGCTGCTGTTGCTGCTTCTTGAACAACATAAATTATGTGCGCGCTGTGCTCTCTGCTCTACGCTACGCTGCTATACATAAAGTATATATAAAAATATGACTTATTAATAAAAACAGACAACAGGCAACAACTTAGGGCCGGCAACAGCAACAACAACAACAACAACTTAATAAAGCCAACAAGCTGCTGGCGCCAGGGGCTGTTACAGTTGTTACTGCTGCTGTTGTTGCCGTGTCGAGTCTAGAGCACAGCTAGCAGGCACAGCCCCGTCATAAATGCTGATGTCTTGTTGATTTTTCATTAAATGTGTTAAATATGCCAAGTGTAGGATGCAATGCGTGTGGGTTTTGCTGCTGTTGCTGCTGCTGTTGCTTTTGCTTCTCTTATCTCTCTGACTTTGCCTTTAACTCAATCGCTGCATAAAATTAGCTGCTGCACTTGTTTCTTGCATAGCTCAAATAGCTCAACAACAACTAAGAAAAAAAGGCTAAATATAGCTAAAAAATATATAAAGCTAATACTAAAACTTGCCACATTTTACAATTGCAACAATTGCCATAAGCATTTGCCACGCTTCAATCGAACTTTTGTAATTGTTTTTTATTGCTTTTTATGCAGCGCATTAAAATGTTTGTTTTTTTTTTTTATTTAATTTTTTTCTACATTTTCATTTTCAAGCTGCTTAATTAAACGCCCACAACAAGCGTTGAATGAACACAGCAGCAGCAGCAACAGCAGCGGCAACAAAAGGTAACAGCTGAATAATAACTTTGCTTGCCGCTTACTGCTTACCGCTGCCTCTTTGCGTCGCTTGCATTTTTAATTATTGCCTGCTGAATATACAGACAGTTTGCACATATTTTGTATGTGGCACACGTTTTGCGCGTTAATGTTATTTCATACTTCATTTGCTGCAGGAAAGAAGCCAAGCGATTAAGAGAATGAGATGGCAAGACAGAGAGAGAAAGACAGAGAGAAAGATAAAATATATATATATATTTACCGTAAGTTTGCCCTGCGGACAATTGAGGAACTTCTTCTTCTTTTTTTTATTATTATTTTGGCTTTATGCGGAAATTACTTTATTTTGGCCAAAGAAGAAGCAGTACCAAAAGCAGCAGCAGCAACATTAAGCATTGCACATGCATTGCATAAAACAGTTAAAATGCAAGCGCTGACTAACAGCAGACATATGCACACTGTCAACTCTGCCTGGCCAGAAAAAAAAAACATTAGTTCAACCCACGCGCAAGGTCAAACTGCAAGTTCGTTGCCTAAGTCTTTTGATTTACAAGTTGAAAAGAGTTTTAGACAGTCAGCTCTAAAGAGACACAGAGAGAGAGAGAGAGAGAGAGATTAATTAGCATAGTAAGGCAAAGCTATAGCTGTTTAAGAGTCAAAGCTAACGCCTATATATATTTATTTGTCCATAAAGTTGCCTACACTCTGCAGCGCTGCGCTGCAGCCAAGCAGCGAAAGTTCAACAAAAAAAAATGCAAAATGCTTGAGAAACTTTATTGAAACATGTTAAAAAAATATATGAAAAAGTATTTAAAAACGCCCACAAAATGCTATTGATGTATGTGTGTGTGTGTGTGAGTGTGTGTGTGTGTGTGGGTGTTGTGGGCGTGTAATGTGCGCCTGACACCAAAACAGTTAAATGTGGAAATACAAGAAATTCAAGTGAATATCAAGCGCAAAAATTACGTCAATCAAAAAGTCAAAGCAAAACTGGCAACTAACAAACTGGCAAACTGGCAACTGTTGGAAGCAAGCAGCGGCGCCGCATGCCGCAGCCAACAAATATCAAAAGTTGTAGCTAAGAAAAATATACAATTTTTTTTTTTTCTTATGCGCAAAGGCGTCCAGCAGCAGAAAGAGAGAGAGAAGAAAAAATATTGCCTGGGTTTTTTTTTTTTTTCTTTTTGTATTTTGCCACAGAGCGGTCCAAGCCAAAAATGGACCATGCAGAGCCACAACAAAAGCAGCGGCAGCGCAGCTGAGCACAGCGGCAGCAGCAGCAGCAGCAGCAGCCGCAGCGTAGCAGCAACGCAGCATGTGGGCAGCAAAGTTGCCTAACAACCAAACAACCGAGCAACTCAACACTAACACTAACACTTACACAAACAACAACAGCAACAAAAAGTCAAGTCAAGTCAAGTCTCCACAAGTCTTCGGCATTGTCTTCGGCTCTTCGGGAGACTCCAGCATAAGCAGCAAGCAGCCGCGACTGCGGCTTAAGCTTGAGCTAAAGTCGAATTCGAATTGTATTTCAGTTCGTTTTTAGCGCGCGTGCGGTGCGGTTCTCACTCTCTCTATTCTCTCTTAGCTCAAACTCATCTAACTGGCTTTCAACAACAACATCAACATCTCGTTTTAACAGCTGAACAGTGTGCGGTCCACAGTTTGACAGCAACTGGCAGTCAACGCTCAAATATATATATATACTATATATATATATTGTATATCGGAAATAAAAAAAAAAATATTTCTGATTAATTTGTGAAAGTTTTTATGTTGAATATTTTTCAAAAATTTTACCTGTGAAAATTTCCAAGAAAATAGTAGAAGGAAAAACCCACAAAAAAAAAATTAAAAAAAAAAAAAAAATAACGCTAAGCAAAAAGTAAAACGCGCCGCGCCGCGCATAAATTAGCCACAGAAAATACAAAGTCAAGTGTGTTCATAATAAAAGCGTTAATAAATTTTGTTAAAATTTTAACAAAAAAAAATAGAAAATAAATAAATAAATAATAATAATAATAAAAAAATATATCAAGTGTCTTCGCACAACTCAGCGTACGACGTCTCTCTGCATTGTGTGTGTTTATGTGTGTTTATGCGCTCGAGTTAGTGTGTTGGCCTATCTGTGTCTGTGTGTGAATTTTTAGCGCTTCAAAGGCTGAAAAAAAAAACAAACAACAACAAAAATATATTTTTTGCTGGCGTTGTTTTTCGTTGGCAGCTATTGGCAGTATGAACTGATTTTTGCCGAAATTTTATTAAAAAAAATGGTGAGCAAATGTTTTTTAAGCTATACATAATTTTAATTTTAAGTTTGATTTAAAAAATTTGCAAAAGTTTTAAATATTTTATAATGAAATTCAAGCAGTTGCAGATTTAAACAGCGAAAATATTTTTAAGAATTTTTTAACTTGAAAACAAAAAATTAAAATAAATTAATAAAAAAAAATTAAAATGAATAAAGAAAAAATAATTAAAATAAATTTATAAATAAAAAAATTAAAATGAATAAATAAAAAATAATTAAAATAAATTTATAAATAAAAAAATTAAAATGAATAAATAAAAAATAATTAAAATAAATTTATAAAAAAAAAATAAAAAAATTAAAAAAAAATAAATATTTTTTAAAATTAAAAAATTAAAAATAATAAAAAATAAATAATGACTTAATAAAAATTTCCACAGCAAATTACATAAATTTTGCCAGCATTATTTCAACAATATAATTTCTGTAAAAATTAAGCAAAAAAAAAAGAAAATTATCATTTAAAGAGAAAAAAAAACATTTAAAAAATATTTAAAGCAATTTTTTTTATTTTTTTTTTTTTGCGGGCTGCCAAAATCATGCAAAAATTTTCTCAGCCATGAATAAAGTTAAACTAATTATTTTGTGGCAAAAAGAGCTGTGAATAACCGTTAAATTTACATGACAAACGGTTAATTTTAAGCTCGAAAAAAAGTCTTAGCCCAGCACAGAGCGCAGAGCATAAAGTAAAGTAAAGAAAAAAAAAAGCCAAAAAAAAAACATTTCACTTTCATTTGTGCAAATCTCCATGGTCCGAAATGATTGTGGGACAAAAGTTGTAAATACATGCGGGCAAAATGAAGATGAAGATGAAGATAAAGATAAAGATAAAGCTTGAAAGTTGTTAGATAAAGAAGAATTGTAAATGATTTTTGGATTGTTGCCTTGTCACTAATGTTGTTTATTTTTGCTGGGCAAACGTAAATGAGAAACAAAAAAAAAAAAAATATGACAAATAATTTTGCTCGAAATGTTCGCTTGACATACATTTCATAGATCTCATGCGCTTCAAAAAGAAATCCCAAATATTTGCCTGGTTAAAGAGTAAAAGAAAAACAACAACGACAAAATTTAATTATACAAGTGACCAAAAAGCTTAAACAAGATTTAAGGTCGCCAATAGCATAAAGTATGCCTTAAGTGGGATGCTGCGGCTTCGTTTAATGTGGATTTGTGTAATTGTCTGTCAGACTGTCTCTCAGTCTGTCTGTCTGTCTCTCTTTATAACAAGCAACTGATTGGGGAAGACGCATATTGGCGAAATTGTTGCGCTTTCTGCCACGACAAACAATTTATTGATGAAACTTTGAAGTTTAGCTTGTATTTTGATGTTGTTGTTGTTATTGTTGTTGTAGCTACAGGCTGCAGCACATCAAGCTCATTTGTCAGTCGACAGTCGACAGTCGGCAGCGCCAGTTTAGCTGCTAGTCATTTGTAATATTCATTGTTCAGCACAATCAACGTTGTGTGTCGTGTGTTGTTATTTTTTTTTCTGTTTTCAGCTTCTTGCTTTTTTTATTATTATTATTTTTATTTTTTTTTCACAAGTTGTATTTTTGCGACGGGAAGATTCAGCGGGAACCAACTGACTGACAAAACTTAAGTTAACAGACTCGCTTTGTTTTTGTTTTGTTTTTTTCTGTTTTTTCAGCTGCTTAAATTGTTGCGTTGTGACTGTGAAGCGAAGGTGCAAAACTTTCACTTTATGCTTGTTTTTTTTTTATTTTTAATTTTTTTTTTTTTGTTTTTGTATTGTTTTGCGTGCGAGCTATGTGTGTGTGTGTGGCTTGAAACGCAAAAGAAATTACAATATTAATGACCATAAATAATGATGCCCTGCATCGGCCCCCGCACATTACAAAAAAAATAGCTGCGTGGGTCGCAATTGCAGCTATTAAATGAGCCAATGCAACAGCAACAGCAGCAGCAAGCAACAATAACAGCAACATGCCATGCAATTCCTTTATGAAAAACGAAAGACTTAGGCAACAAACTTGCGTTTTACTATTTATAATTAGGTCAATGAAATTATACAGAAAAAAAAAAAACGAGAAAGTTTCTAATCGATGCATAAGCTTAGCATTTTTTTTAACAAGTTCCCAAAATGAAGACTCACAAAAAAAATTAAAATAAAATAAAAGCCAAATGCCAAGCTGGCTAAAACATACACTTTGTGATTTATAAGGCTGCACAGCAGTATCATTATGTTTCAACTTTCCGTTTTTGCGACTGCTTCTTGCTTGTTCTTCTGTATTGTGAATCATAAACGTTGGTTGCCTGGCAACATGTTTGATATTATCTTGATATGCCTAAAAAAAAAAAATTCAAGAGAATTTGTTTTTTGTTCTTTTTGGCAACTTGCACCCCAAAGAGAAGATAAAAACTTTAAAGATTCAGGCAAGAAACTTGCTTTAAGCCAACAACTGATTCATGCTACATCAAATGCGGCAAAGTATAGCGAAATCAAGTTGTTATTCTTTGCTTTTATGTTTTACCCCACACAGTATGTTGAACCTACTTGATGCTGCTGCTGTTGCTGCTGTGGCAGACTCAAGGCCATTCTCACCGCAATAGCCGCAAAAATTCTAATAAATTTCGCAAAAGAACAAAAAAGCGCAAAACAAAATCAATTTAGTTTTATTTTTTTTTGGTATTAAATTCTCGTAAATTTTCGTATGCAATCCAAAAAAAGTCAAAGTGTGTGTATGCGCGCCCACAATGCTGGCTGTTGGTGCCAGGTGCTCTGCCAAAGAGAATCATACAATAGAGTCGCATCATTATTATATTAGTCAGACTTGCACGAGTAAGATAGAGATAAAGAATAAGAGAGACAGAGACAGAGACAGAGATAGAGCCAAGGCTGTTGTAGTCGAACAAGTAGTTTGTGGCCAAATTGGCATTGTGAGTGGGCGTTCTGCTGATTGGTTTGCTTGAAGATTTGTATTGCTGCGCGTGGGTTTTGCTGCTGCTGCCACATGACACAATCAGTCCAAAGACTTTGGCAAACTCTTCTCTCTATTCATTGCTGACTTGCACTTGTTATGCGGTTTTCATTTTCGAACGAGGGCCCAAAAAAAAAAAAAAATTGACTTTCACCAGAATCTTGGTTTCGTTTTTCAATGCCTTTTGAAGAGTCACTTGGCTTTGCTGACTGGCTGACTGTCTGCTTGTTGTCCAGCCAGCTTGCCAGCTAGCCGGCCGGCTGCTGCTGCTTGATCCCAAAAAGAATACAGAAAAGTTTTTTTTTTTTGGACTTTCAACGAGCTGTCAGGCGAGAGCTGCCAACCGCAGACAGCAAGCAACAAGAGAGAAAAAAAAAAAAAATAAATATAAAATAAAATAAAATAAACGAGGCAACATCAAGCATCCAAGATCTGCAGAAATATGCGCCGAATAAAATACAAAAAGCGAAAGTAAAACAAAGACCAGTTTCTTTTATTTTTTTCTTTTTCCTGGTTTTTTTTTATTTTTGTGTTTGTTTTTTTGTGTAGGGCTGCTGCAGACTTGAAATGATGTCATGACTGCAAAAGGAATTGCCAAAAATTAAGATTTTGTCTGTGCAGCGACTGGCTCCGTTTGCTTGCTGCAGGCTTCAAAAACTGTAGCATTAAAACTGGACAATGAATGAAGACAGACGGCAAAAGTTTTATGTTTGTCTTGTTGTTGTTTTTTTTGTTTTTTTTTTATGCAAAATCATGCAATGAAACTGAAACTGAAACAGCAACAAAAACAACAACTGTGAAACAAATGCAAAAAAAAAAGAGAAAAAAAAGTAAACCGACGACTTTGGGGCCAAGCCCAGCCCAGTTTTAAGATCTTGAGTTTAGTGTCTTTCAGTTCGACTGCGAGCTGTGCACAATTGAGTTCTGTAACGCCAACATCAGCAGACATCAGCAACAGCAGCAGCAGCAGACCCTGAGATCGACAATAAAGACAGCGACGGTAACGGTGACGGTGACGGTGACGGCGACTGAGATGTTGACGCCGCCTGCATGCATACATATAACTAGCTGTAATCCGCTGTAGCCGCAGCGTTTATTTCATTTCATTTTTTTTTTAAGCAATTCACAATCTCAGCAACAAGCCTTTAAATTTATGACTCATATTGTCGCTGCGACACAACAACAACAGCAACAACAGCAACAAAAATCAACACGGAACCTTTTAAGCTGCAATTTGCAACAATTTTCGCAGCAAAACCGTTAAAGCCAAAAGACCAAAAAAAAAAAAAAAAACCCGTCCAGACAGTCTAAATAGTCGCCCAATTAACAATTTAACTTTCAAACGAAACGAACGGCGACAACGACAACGACAACGATAGCGACGGCAACAGCGACAACAGTTGCAGTTAGCAGTTAGCAAAAAATAAAAAAAAAATTAAAACAGTTGCATGGCAAGTTTGCTGCCTAAGTCTTTTGTTTAGCGCCTGCCAATTGTAATCTAAGCATTTGGCTAATAACTTTATTTGAATTAATCTGCGTAGCAATTTAAAATTCAATTACAGTTGATGCGGCGGCCGCTGTTGTTTGAAGTTGTTGTAAAACTAGTGGCATGCCACATCCTGTGTTACTCTTGGCCAGTCATATCCTGTGACTGTTGACGCTGTTGAGTGTTTGCTCGTAAATTGCTTAACCGCACATGTTAATCAACATGCCATAGAGAAGCGTCACTAGCTACTGCTACCTTCCTTCCTTCCTCCCCCCGCTGCTATCTCAACATCATGTGCGTTGCGCTCTCTGTGTGCAAAACCGCAATTATTAAATTACATTTACCTGTGGCCTAATCGAATTGCCAACTTGGCCATAAGTGAGAGAGAGAGAGAGAGAGAGACAGAGTCTGCCGGCAAAAGTGATCTGAGGGTCGCCTTTGGCCAATCTTCTAGCTGGACTTGCTGGCAACTGGCAACTGGCACTGTAAATGATATCGGAACGACAGAGAAAACAGTTGACGCTTCTGCTAATTGTTGCGATTGCGCTTTAATATGCCTTGACAGCCGCTTGCGGTAGTCTTTTTAATACTTTAACGCAAAACTGTGGGCTGCAGGGGAGCAGATAACTCTATGTAGTCAGACAACTGCTGCTGCTGCTGTTGCTGTTGCTCTTGCTGATGACAGTTGCTCGACACTCTGTGAGAAATACTGATGAACTACTGTAATTAAAGCTGTCGTCACTTTTCAAACAGATATATATATCATATATATATATATATATATATATACTATACAGATATAATATATATATATAGTGCATACATATATCATGACTCAAACGGGTTCGGGCAATTATTTAATAAAGAATATTAGCTACTGCTGCAATTTCAAGATAGTTTTAACTGTAGAAATTTAGCGACAATTTGTTTCTTCATAATTTTCTAATAATTACAATAATAAATATAAATAAAAAAAAAAATAAATAAATAAAAATAAAAATAAATAAAATATAATAGTGAGAATAAATAAATAATAATAAGTGAAAAATTATTAATATTTATTGTTGTTCTCATTTCAACTTTTTAAGCCTGCGTCTTCAAGATAGTTTTAACTGTAGAAATTTAGCGAAATTTTTTTTCTTCATAATTATCTAATAATTACAATAAAAAAAAATATATATAATAAATATAAATAAAATAAATAAAAATAAATAAAATAAATAAAAAAAAAATTAAAAAACATAAAAAATAATAATGAGAATAAATAAATAATAAGAATAAAAAATTTATAATAATTATTGTTGTTCTCTTTCCAACTTTTTAAGCGGCTTGCTGCAATTTTAAATTAATTTTAACTGTAGAAATTTAGCGACATTTTTTTCTTCATAATTTTCTAATAATTACAATAAAAAAAATATAAAATAAATAAAAATAAAAATAAATAAAATAAATAAAAATAAATAAAATAAAATAAAAAATAAATAAAAATACAAAGAAATAAAAAAATAATAATAGTGAGAATAAATAAATAATAAGAATAAAGAATTTATAATAATTATTGTTGTTCTCATGCCAACTTTTTAAGCTTGCGATTTCAAAATAGTTTTAATTGTAGAAATTTAGCGACATTTGTTTTTAAATAATTTTTTAATCATTTTTCTAAAAAAAAAAAAGAAATATGTAAAAAATATAAAATAATAAAATAATAAAATAATAAAATAAAATAAGAATATAAAAATTTTTAATTATTAAAGTAAAAATTAAACTATTATTATAAAATATTAATAAATAATAAAAATAATAAATTATTATTATTTATAGTTGTTCTCATTCCAAATTTTTAAGCCTGCTGCTGCAATTTCGAGTGAATTTTAACACTAGAAATTAATTTTTTAAAATTTTTTAATAATTATTATAAACAATTTTTGCAAAAAATATAAAATAATAATCATAAAATATAAATAAATAAGCATTAAAAATTATTATTATTTATAGTTGTTCTCATTTCAAATTTTTAAGCCCCTTAAAAAAAAAAAATCTCACACCTTGATCTTAAGATCTTTTGCAAGCATCAAATTGTTGTCTACAAAAATAAATAGAAAATAAATTTTCTATTATTAATAATAAATAAAAAATGACTTAAGATCAAGTTGATTGTATTTTCATCATTAATCTTTAAAAAAAAAATATGTATGTATATAGACATATATATATATATATATATATTGGAATAACTTTAGGTCCGGCTTTTGACTTTTGGTCCATTGCAACAGTTTTACGCACACAGAAAAAGTCATGACTCAACATTACGAAGGTCAACAACAAATATCAGCAGCAGCTAGCAGCAAAAGCAACAATAAAAGTCGCAACATTGGCGACAAATTGTGTGCTTAACAAACTCACACAAACACACACACACATAGACACACATACTGCTAGCGTACCACACAATATTTGGCCTTAGGCTATGCGTAGGTTTAACGAGTAAAGTTGACTCTATGCTCTGACTCTGACTCTGACGTTGACTCTGATTACTTTGTATTTGCTGTTGTTGTTGTTGTTGTTGTGGCCAACGCGTCAATTGGCTTATTACCAATAAGCTAAGCTAAGGCTATACAAGCTAAAGACAAGAAAAAAACAAGAAAAAACTTGATTTGCATATGAATCCAAAGCGCGATTCTAACATATTTATATAGCAGCAAAGAGCTAAGCAGAGGCGGCATATACAGTGGGCGTGGGCAGTTGAATAGCCTTCAATTTACACATACATAGACAGACAATCGACCCACACACAAAAAAAAAATAAATAAATTGTTTCTAGAGTGCCATAGAAGAAGAAGAAGAAGAAATATATATATATATATTTTTGTAATTAAAAGTTGTTACACGCAAAATTGTAGCGTTGATTGATTTTTCAAAAGCTAATTGAAGAGGCTTGGAGCCAGCGCTAAAAAAAAAAATAATAATAGACAGACACATAATAATAATAAAAGGAACAAGTCACTTCCTTACACAGCAGCAACAGCAACAGCAGCAGCAGCAGCAGCAACAGCAGCAATTGTTGCTGTTGTTTTTTTTTTTGCCTGCTTGTAATGTTGATTGATGTTGCTATGGCCATGTGTTGCAGAGAGTTAAAAGTTAGTCAAGTTTTTGACTCATCAAAATTACTATGCTTCTCTTTATGCTATAATTTAGCTTTTGTCTAAGCTAATTTAGCCTTTTATTAGCCAAGTAGACAGCTACTTAAATTATAGCATAACTGCAAGTCGTGAATGTTTTAGCTTTAGCTTTACTTTATTTTTTTTAGCTATATTACAAACACTAATGATGCTTAGAAAAAATAATGAACAGCAGCAGCTAGCAGCTAGCAGCAGCAGCAAGAGGAAGATAAAACGCATTGCAATGTGCAAGTTTGTTGTCAGAGTCTTTCGTTTCGTTTTGCCAGCGCGCTGGCTAATTGGTGAGCAAAAGAGCGAACAAGCAGAGCAATAACAACAACAACAACAATAATAATGTACCGGCAAAACAACAACAAATAACAACATGTAATGAACAACACAGCGAACCTTACAGTTCAGATTCAGACTCAGCTACAACTTCAGCTTCAACTTCAGCTGCAGTTTCAGTTTCATTTTCAGTATCAGTTCAACTTCGTTTTCAAGCAGAGTTCAGCATGAAACTCTTGTTGCTGTTTTTTTTTTTTTATTTTTTGTTCTTCAATGAAAAGTAAATTGGTCTGGCATGGCCAGGACTTGGTTAACATGAACATGAACATGCACATGCAACAAACGAGAATCAAAATATATATATATCCTATATAGCTATATATATATATATATATATTTTTGTAGTTTTATACAAGACATAAATTGTTGGCATGTTGTTGTTTTTGGCATTGTTGGCAGTATAGAGCAGTGCTGGTGCTGCCGCGCAAGGGATCTGTGCAAAATTTATGCCATTTTAAAGCGAGAAATGAAACACGCCCCAAAGTGCATTACAATAAATTATATAGAGAAATATGAGTTGTTGCGCCCTGAACTCTTGTTCTTGCTATGTTGCCCTTGCCCTCTGTTTATGTGTGTCCATTATAAAGCAATTAATGTTGTTGTAGTTATTGTTGTTGTTGTTGTTGTTGTTGCAGTTGCAGTTGCAACTCTTCGCTCCACTTTGTCTGCCTCTTTAATAATTCATATGAGAAATAAGCGCATAATTAGTAAATTTCTTGGGTGGGCCAAAGGCTCAAGCTGCAGCATAGGCTAGCAATGGCTGCTGGCTCATTAAGAACTACAGAAAACAAGCTAAAAATAGCTAGAAAGTTAAGATTTGTATACCTGCAGCATGTTGCAGCTACTACTACAACTACCACAAAACTCTACACATATTTTCATATTAATTATCTCGCTGCCACTGAACGCTGCTCTCTATCTCTGCCACTTGTGTACAGCTGTCGAGCTGCAAAGTCACAGTCACAGTCTCTGTCTCATGCTGTAGTCTACAATTCTTGTCTCTATTCTCTAGAGACTCGAATGCAAAGTGCAGCAAAAAAAAACAAAAAAAAAATTGTCGTAGCAGATGCCGAATGATATGGCAACAGTTGCACTAGCTGCTGCTTCCCCCAACTCCAACAGATTTTTAGCCGATTGTCTGCCATTGACTTTTAGCGATAATTAACACCTTCTGCCATGGCAAACTAAAATTGTACAAGTCGCTGCTAAAGACAGCTGCCAGCCAAAGCGTAGCGCGCGACAAAAAAAAAATACTTGTTCACTTGTTGTTGTTTTTGTTGTTCTTCTTCTTCATGTTTATTTTTTTATTTTATTTTTTTATTTTTAATGGTCGATTTTACATTTATTTTATTGCCAGAGCAAACTGGAACTTTGCTTATTGATTTGCATTTTTTACAAGCGTCTCCTGTTGTTCCTGTCGCTACTTTTAAAGTTATTTTTGTATATTTAAATTGCTTGTAGTTTTTTTTTTCTTCATTTGTTGTTGTTGTTGTTGTTATTCGTTTTGTTTTTCTTTTTTTTCTTCAACTTGTTTTTTTTTTCTATAGTTTGTTGCAATTTCAAGGTCTTTTTGCAACTTTGACAAGTTTACAAAGTGCTAAGACTAAGGAACTGCTGGAATTTCCTGTGGAATCTTTAGATTTGTACAAGTTTTTTTTTTTTTCTCTAGGGGAATTATTCAAATTCAAGGTTAGAGCTTTGAAGTCTTTAAAAAGTTGAAAAATAATTTATAAGAAATTTCATAAATTTAGATTTATTTAATAATATTTGATTTTAATTTTTTTTTTTTTAATTTTATTTATTTGATTTTATTTATTTTATTTTAATTTATTTATTTTAATTATTTTATTTTATTTTTTTTTGACTTATTTCATTTATTTTTATTTTATTTTATTTATTATTTTTATTTATTTTTTTATTTCTATTATTTTATTTATTTTTTTATTTTATTTAATTTAATTTAATTTAATTTATTTATTTCAATTATTTTATTTTATTTTTTTTTTTGCTTATTTCAATTATTTTTATTTTATTTTATTTTTATTTATTTGTTATTTATTTTTTTCTATTATTTTCTTTATTTTATATATTTTATTTTATTTTATTTAATTTATTTAATTATTTAATTATTTTATTTATATTTTTTTTACTTTATTTATTTCATTTATTTTTATTTTATTTATTATTTTTTTATTTCTATTATTTTATTTATTTTATTTAATTTAATTTTTTTATTTTATTTTACTGAATTTTTTATTTTAATTATTTTATTTATTTTTTTAATTTTTTATATATATCTCATTTATTTCTATTTTATTTTATTGTATTTATTATTTTTATTTTTTTTTATTTTTTTATTTCTATCATTTTATTTATTTTATATGTTTTATTTTATTTTATTTATTTATTTAAATTATTTTATTTATTATTTTTTTACTTTATTTATTTTTTTAATATTTTATTTATTATTTTTATTTTTTTTATTTCTATTATTTTAATTATTTTATATATTTTATATTATTTTATTTATTTTTTTTATTTTATTTATTTTTTTTTATTTTATTTTATTTTATTTACTTCTTCAAATTTGTCTTCTTCTTGCACACATGAGCTGTGCATGCGTTGCCTGCTTTGACAATGCTGGTCACATAATCAGCTACGTTTTTTATACTTTTTTTTTTGCCCTGTCTGTCTGTTCTGTCTGTCTGTCCGTTCGTCTGTCCAACTGAGTCATGTCGTGGCCCTTGGCCAAGGAGGAACAAAATTGTATTACGTTCAATTCAATCAATGCATCAGAAAAAGTAACAGCGTGGGCGACAGTACGTGGACAAACTGACAGGCAGACAGACAGACAGACAGAGAGTCAACGACAACAGCAAAAAAACAGGCAAAAGGTGATTGGGCTTGAAATTGGAATTGGGAATTGAAAATGGTCACTTTTTATTTTTATTTTTTTTTTATTTTTTATTATTTTATTTTTCTGTTTTTCTGTTTTTCTTTGTACATAACATGGCCGCAATGGTTAAGGTGACTTTTGCAGGCGTATCATAAAATTATGCAGAGCACATACCACGCACAAAACACACACGCATAAACAAGACTGAGACAAACGCAGACAAACAAACACTTGGCACTATTATACAATAGTCAAGCAACAGCAACATGAGCAACAGCAACAACAACATGAGCAGCAACAACAGCAACATGAGGCAATTGCATAAATGCGTCGCCCAAAGAGGATTGCGTTGTGGTTTGTCGATGGCGACGCCGGGTCCGGGCACGTACGCACTGCCGGCAGCAGCAGCAACAATAACAGCAACAACTAATGTTCAAGTATATGTTGCTGTTGCGGTTGTTGTTGTTGTTGCTATTTATTGTAGTGTGGGTCAACTTCGTACCGCTCAGCGCTGAATGCTTTTGAGGCCTTGCTCGCGCACATTTGCAATTTACACAACAAATAAACTTCTTGGCAGCAGCAACTGGCAAAGAACAGGCACAAGACAACAGCAACAACAATAACAATAGTTTACTTCCGCCGGATAAATACGTAAAAATCATATAAATTAGAATTGTAAGCAAAGGCAACAACAACAACAGCAACAACAGCAACAACAACAGCAACACTAACAGCAACAGCAACTCAAACTTCAACAAGCGACTGTCAATTTATTTAAATAAGTTTCCGTTATATTTGATTGATTATGACAAAGAGTGTGAAAGATAGAAGAGAGAGCAAAAGAGAGAGAGGAAAAGAGAGAGAGAGAGAGCGACGCTTAGTCATCATTAGTTTGCGTGTGCACTGTACTTACATAGTACAGTTAAGTCAGCCTACAGTCAACGACAGCCGACACTTGCCTTTCCTTTGCCTTTGCCATTGCTTTTGCCAAGTCTTGCTAGCAAATAACAAAAGACTTAGGCAACGAACTTGCCTTTCTATCCCCATATGCCATTTATGGTACACACTATGCTATGCAAGACAGTCAGAGTCTGTGCCCCCTTATATGGCAGTCTCTGGCATGCCGCCAACATGCAATGACTGTGAAAGAAAGAGAGAGAGAGAGAGAGAGAGAGAGAGCGAGAGGCAAGCAGTGACTCTTAGACTGTCGACTGTGCTGTAGGCGTGGGCGAAAATTGGAAAGTCAAAAGGCGCCAAGTCAAGTTGAGGTTAAGGCGAGTCCGCTGTCTGCAGTCTCTGCTGCAGTTGCAGAGGCCAAAGTTCACAGATTTCTTGCCTATGCTTCGTTTTTTTTTTTCTCTTTTTTTGACTGTTTTTTTTTAGCTTTTTTTTTTAGCTAAAAAGGCAATAATTTAAAAATCACATAAATAAATATTAATATTTATGTTTAACGTACAAAAAGAAATAAATGAATAAATGAAGAGAGAGAGAGAGAGAGAAAAAAAAAATCAGACTTGAACTAATTAACACCTGCGGCTGCTCATTGAAAATGCATTAAGAGGACTCAAAAGTTTTGTGCTTGCGCTGCGCCACTTGGTTGAGGCAGCTAATTTCTGGGTTAAATATTGTTAAGCCAGAGTCAACAGCAACAGCAGCAACGGCAGCAGCAACAGCAGCAGCAAGTCATGCAATGAAAGGGAAAACTGTATTGCCCCCAACTCTCGACGCCTGAGGGCTGTACGACTCTTCAACTGCCGCAACTGTTGACCATTTCGAAAAGGCGAAATAAAAGCGTGCAAGTATATAAAGTCAACAAACTGCTCGACTAGCAAATACCCTGCAGCTTGCTTGCTATTAAAATTTCTATGTCTGACTGTAGCTGCCGCATTTACTTATCGATGCTCATGATGCTCGATGATTATCGATGCTCAACATGCTGCACTTGAATATCAACTGTTTTTTTTTACAGGGTATAAACATGCGTCGCCTGCAGTCGACATTCTTTTTAACAAGTTGGCCCGCTGGCAAACTGCCTTGGCAGCAAAAGAGTCTAAAGGCAGGCAGGCAGGCAGGCAGCCAGTGAAGTCAAAGTTAAATACGCCCGCCGTATGTCCACTTTGGGAGATGATGACGCTCTACGCAGCAACGTAAGAAAATATCAGAAGATCAAAGGCATTTTAACAGCAAAGCGCTGAAACGTTCCCAATGCAAACAATCAACACGACTTGGCCGCACACGTGGGCAAAAGGGACGAATGAAGAGACAGACAAACAGACAGAGAAAGAGAGAGAGAGAGATATGAGAGAGAAGAAGTAAACATACACAGACGTGTAGCACAGTCTGCGCTGCATGGTATGGCCTCTGGGCCATGGCCAATATGCTATGGCTATGGCTATGGCTATGACTATGGCTTAAGGCCTAAACCTGTGCACTTACTTCGAGGACACGTACAGGATAAATTAGCAAATATTTGTTTTTTTTTTCGCTGCAGTTGTTGTTGTTGTTGCAGTTGCTGTTGCTGCAACGCGTCGCAGATTTTATTTCTTATTTAAGCAAAAATTGCATTTAAATTGTTTGCGCCAAGAGTCACAAGACGCGAGTCACAAGTCGCAAGTCGCGAGCTCTGCTCGTGCAGCTACTTTGTAAAAAAAAGGTTAAAGATTTAACCTTGACATTTTGCCAGGTCCATTGGCCATTTTAATAGAACTCTAGACTGCGAAAGAGACAGTAAATTTTAAGCAGTTAGTGCAAGCGAGATAGATAGCAAGAGATAGAAATATAAAGATAGATAGATCAACAACAACAAGTGCAATAACTTTGAATGCGACAATTAAATGCGTTGCTAATGTCTCAATTATGTCAAGAGATTGTCACAATCTCAACACATGCTTAAAGTCATCTTAAAACAAACAACGGCAGCAATGCAGTAAAATCAACAACAGCAACATAAACAAAACAGTCAACGGGCATACACAAAGACAGAGAGAAAGAGAGAGATAGAGAGGAAGATAAACAAAGCAGCTCCACGCCCTTTTAGACAATAATATATCAAGACATTGGCTACTACAAATAAGTTGCAACAGCAACAGCAAGAGCAACAGTTTTGCCATTGTAATGGCATAAAGTGACTAAAGATTTAGTTGCTTTGACTAGACTAAGAAGTTGCACACAGAGCTACACAGAGCCAAAAGATTACCAGATTTGCAGGCAGTCCCGAGCCCAACCCAAGTTCAGCATAGTATCCTTTGCCTGCCTTGTCTGTCTGTCTGTCTGTCTGTCTGTTGTCTGTCCTTCTGTGCGTGCAATGATCTCTCTCTCTCTCTCTCTCTCTATCTCCCTCTCTCTCTCTGCTTTGCATGAACAAAACAGAAAACTTGTCAACAATTTTCAAGACAATTCGATGACAAGAAATTCGCATTGTATTTTTTTTTTTTTTCTTAGCAGCAACTTTAATGTCTTTATACACTTTGCAAACAGCTGCAAGATTTATGAAGCGCTGCAACAAAAGTTACTGTTGATTCTTTATATTTAACAGTTCTTAGAGTATATAACTTTTATATAGAGTTCTGCTGCTACTACTTCAAATTAAGAATTTCTCAAAATTTTTTTTTTTTTTTTTTCATTCTCAGCTTAAATTTATTTGGCATTGACACATTTCAAGAATTATTTTTATTGTTGTTGTTGTTTTTTTTTTCAAAATTTTTTGTTGTGGTTTTTTTTGGGGTTGGTTTTCTACAGAAAAGATTTATCTACCGACAACGAAACGTGAAAAAAAATTCCTGCCAGCTAATGACTTCCTGCTTTGCCTTACCCAAAAAAAAAAAAAAAAATTATCTATAAAAAAAAATCAAAAATAAAAATAAGAAAAAAAAGAGCAGCAACAGCAACAGCAGCAGCAGCAAGGCAATGATTAATTATGCTTCAATGTAGGGTATTAGATCCTTGACTGGCGATGCGAATTGCAAAAACGCAAAACGCAAACTCGAATTCGGACTCGCAGTCGAAATGCCTGCAGCTCAAGTTTTGTTGCCAAAGTCTTTTGCCATTCGTTCAACAGAATTTTTTTTTTTTTTTATGTATTTAGGTTAATGTTACACCAAAAAAAATAAAAAAAATAAAAAGAGAACACAAAGCAAATGTTGTTGCTCTCGTTGCTTTGATTTTAACACAGAAAGAAAAAAAAAAAACAAAAAAAAATTTCCAAGTATTTATTTAATGTGCAGACGCGAATTTGCGCATCTTGATCTTTGCTGGGCAATAAAAAGAAAACTCTAGAACGTTGCAGTTGCTGCTGCTGCTGGTGCGTTCTCAGGCTTTGGCCAGCATTAAGCTGTGCAGAGCAGTGAAAAACTGGTCTGCGGTCTTTGGCTATTTCAAAATCTAACTGTTAACTTGAAAAGTTGAACGTACTTGGCAGCAACATGCAACATGCAACAAACTGCTGCACCCACGGCAATTGCTGCTGCTGCTGCTAACCGCAACAACTTGAAAGCCGTTTTCCCTGTTTGTCAGTTTAGCCTCAGCAACAGCAGCAGCAGCAGCTCTTGAAAGTGGTTTAGTCTTGTCTAACTGCGTTAGTTGCGCTTTAAATTGTGCGCTCGACTAAGCTGCGCTGCTGGCTAATGGCTCTGACTCTCAGCAAAACTGCAAATGCTCTTGCTGCTGCCACTACTTCTGCTTCCTCTCAGCTGCTGCTACTGCTGCTGCTAGTTGTACTTTTTATTTTATTTTTTTTCTTTTTTTTTCTCAGCATTTGCTGTTGTCATAGCGGCGGATGCATAGACCCGCAATTTATCATTAATCAAAAGCCCAAGCAGATGTCAATATTGCCAATGCGGAAACTGTTGTTGCAACGGCACATAGCACATAGCAGCAGCAGCAGCAGCAGTCACCGGTAATCGCACAAAACGGTGCAACAAAACTTCATTGCCAACACCAACACCACCAGCACCAACACCACCAATAGCCAGCTGGTCATTTCCGTTGACTCTTTTTTCTCTTTCTGCTTCTTTCCTTTCTGCTGCTGCTGCTGTTGCTGCTTCTTCATTTTTTTATTTGTTGTTTACTGCTGGTTCCTTATTTTGACACTGCCCTCACAACGGCAATTATTGCAGTTGCTGCTGTTGTTGCACTGATTTATGAGCTTTTAATGAGCGGCAACTTTACACGAATTGTTAACAACTTGACTCTCATGTTGTTGCTGTTGTTGTTATTGTCGTCTGCAATGTAATGCAATAAAGCAGGAACAGCAGCAACAGCAACAGCAGCAACAGCAACAGCAGCAACAGCAACAGCAGCAGTAGCAACAGCAACATTTTGCTTGGTCAAGCAGTCAACGCTTACAGATCACTCGAAGCACTCTAGAATATCTCAGATCTGTCCGATCGTTGAGCCACTTGTAAAAAACCAAAACCCCGGCAACTCTGACATTTTTATAAGCCGTGCGAATTGTCGTTCAGCTTCGTCGTCATCGTCGTCGTCGTCGTCTACTTCACAATGAAGATGCGCAAATGATACGACGAATGGGCGTTGCAATGTACATACAAAAGGGGGCAGGGCGAGTTACAGTGAGTGGCATGCACTATGCAGCAGGCGAGGTACATTCGCTAGTTGAAGAAAGCAAAGAAGCAGAGCAAAAGAAATCAAAGATTAAAAGCAAGCAAAAAAAAATATTGATAAATAAATATAAATAAATAAATAAATAAATAAAATTAAATAAAAAATTAAATAAAAAATTAAATAAAATATTTGTAAGTGTATGCAACATTCGTGTGGCAAGCACATTTCGGTCGTTCTCTGTCTCGCTCTTTCTTTCTTCTACTGTTTGTCGTTTTGTGTGATTGATTATGCATTTTCATATGAACTGGTTGCCGGTTGCCAACTTGTTGCTGTTACTGTTGCCGTGGCATGCGGGCAGGTGAGATCTGACACTGTGTGTGTGTGTGTTTGTGTGTGAAAGAAAGAGACAGCAAGCAAAGTTGATAATGATTCCAATGAAGCAATGAGCTATGAGCCCGCAGCCTATGAAAGAGACATGCCGGCGGCAATGGCTCAACTGTTGCTGCTGCTGCTGCTGCTGCTGACGTTGTCTGCTGTCAGTGACCTTCAGTTGGCGGCAGCAGCAGCGCAAGCAGCAATTAGACAAAACTCTGCAAAAAAGAAGCCGCAGGATATTTGTTGCCTTGTTGCTTGCCACACAAGAGATTTATCTGAAAGTTTGACATTGAATAAGTAGTATCAATTGAGCAATGGGCCCACCAGCAGGTGGTAGGCGTGTCAAGGCAAAGACTAAGATTTATGAGCGTCGCCAGCGGAAACTGGGGCGCAGACATCAAATTATTTTGCAAATTAATCAAAAAAAAAAATAAATATATAAAAAATAAAATTATAATAAAATATAAAAAATATATAAAAAATAAAATTATAATAAAATATAAAAAATATATAAAAAATAAAATTATAATAAAATATAAAAAATATATAAAAAATAAAATTATAATAAAATATAAAAAATATATAAAAAATAAAATTATAATAAAATATAAAAAATATATAAAAAATAAAATTATAATAAAATAATTTAAATAATCAAAGTGAAAGAAGCAAAAAAAAAAAAAATAAAATAAAAAGTCGACTGAAAATATACACTACAAAAAGAAAGAGAATTTAGTTCAAGTTGAACTAGTTTTTGGTTTTTGTTGTTACAGATTTCGTGACAAATTGATTATAGCATAAGACAATGACATGTCGTGACATGTCTGTGCATGCACAAATAACAGCGGAAAAAACGTAACTACTGTTAAAACAGTAAAAAA
The DNA here is from genome assembly GCA_037044475.1 of Zaprionus obscuricornis. Lineage (NCBI taxonomy): Eukaryota > Metazoa > Arthropoda > Insecta > Diptera > Drosophilidae > Zaprionus > Zaprionus obscuricornis. The sequence continues at coordinate 66,844 of JBAMBR010000966.1, forward strand.
ATTTGTTAGAAATGCGACAGCATCCGGTTAAGCAATTGAATTTGTATTTAATTTATTTTTTTGTATTTTTTTTTGGGGTGTGTACAGCTAAGACATGTAGCGACATGTTTAGACTACACCTACACAAAAAGTGCACAAAAAATATGTGTGTTTGCCTGCGACAATGAACAAATTTTTCTTGAAGCTATCAGCATTTATTTATAATCAAGATGCGATCAGTAAATTCTCTAAATGTTTCTTTGTGTGTGTGAAGGTATCTGCGTATAGCTGTGTATGTGTGTGTGTGTGTGTGTGTGTTTGTGTGTTTTTCGGATGAACGAGCAAAAATGTGTCATTTGCTTCTTTGACTTTGATTTAGTGGCTAGACAGGTTAATACAAGATGAGATCATCATCAACATCATCATCATCATCACTTGGCGACGTCGTCAACATCAGCTGCGTTAGAGGTAACAGCAGCAGCACTGCAGGGGATGGGGTGGGGGGATGTATATCAAAGACAGATTCAAGTTGCTTGAAGAAAAACAACGGTTTATTTATTTTATTTTTATTTTTTTTTTATTTTATTTTTTATTTTATTTTTTTATTTTTTTATTTTTTTCCACTTGAGCAACGCCAAGAGCAGTTCCGTGGCCTTCGATTAAAATACACAAATTTATTTTGACATTGTACGTGAAATATTTTGATTTGGGTTACGATATTTTTGAGAATGAACAAAAAAAAAAACACCGTTAGCCTTAAATTTGTTGCCTTTGCTTTAACAAATTAGTAAAAAAAAGAGAAAATGTTTTACAATATGTTGATAAATGTCAATCAATGAGCAGCAGTTGAAATTTTGTGACTGTGACATTAAGAAGAGCAACGAATTCTTTGAAGCTTAGGAATTACGCATCAATTTTTTTTATTTATTTATTTATTTATTTATTTTTTCGTTAAGTTAAGCAAAATAATTTGTTTTTAACTGAACGAAAGAGAAAAAAAATAAAAAAAAAAAGTTTTATTTCAAGTTTCATTTTGCACAAGCAAAGCGATTAAGTTCGTTGTAAGTTTTGTGCGCCACAATGTTGAGTTTATAGCACTTGGCATTTTTTTTGCTCAGCATTGTTAGAGATCTTCAATCAGCGTTAACGAACAGCAGCAACAACTAGCAGCAACTAGCAGCAGCAGTAAGAACATTGAAGCAAACGTTGTGAACAAGCAAAACATTCGCATTTATCACGCACATTTATCAGCTTGTCAGCCGGAAGGTAGCTGCTAATCCCACAGCGATTTTCTACAGACTTCTTCTACAGACACGACGGAGGCCTCAATTCTTTCAGTGTTCAATGCTCAATATACGATTATTTCAATACTCAATCGGTAAAAAGAAGTAAGCAACCAAATTACGCTCATTTTGCGGCTAACATAAATTTATCGAGCATCACAGAAGAAATTATTTGCGAGAGTGCACATAAAATTTTGCTGCGCTAACCGAGAGACAGTCGATTCGACGGTTGGTCTGTTGCTTGTTTGCTTGGTTAAAGCAAAGTTCCTTTGCTTTAATTAAGTGATCATGAACAACATAAGCAACACATAAACAGACCAACAGACAGACAGATAGACAGACAGACAGAGGGCGCCCAAAGGTGCAGGCAGAGCATACAATAAACAAAGAAACAAGATTAGCCAAAAAGGCGATGGCCTTCAGCTTGTGTTTGCCAAGCAGCAGAACCAGAAACAACTGCATAACTTTAAATGTTGTTAGAAGAAAAAGAAGAGCAAAAGTTACAAAGAGAGAGAGAGAGAGAGAGAGAGAGAAAAAGAGTTCAGACAAAGCAGCTCAGAGTAAAGACTATAAGCATGCTCTAACTCTGCTCTATACACTGTTTATAGCTATAGAAATTAGAGTTAATTTTCTAGCTATAATTCTAGCTTTATTTTTTTTTTTGCATTAGACAATGACATAACTGCAGCTCATTATATGCAGCATATGCAGCATATAAGCAATGGCTAACTATGCGTCAAACATTAACGATGCTCAAATCTAATTTAGCTTGAAGTGTGCATTTTATTTAAGCGTTTATTAGCTGATAAACCAAAAAAAAAAAGATAAATTCTGCAAAGCATAAAAACTGAAAAACAGACAAAAAAAAAAAAGCAGCTCAAAGCGACCCACGAGCCACAAGAGCAATAGCAGTGGCAAGAGTTCACGAGTAGCTCAACAACTTGCTGAAGTGTTTATTGTATCTATATCTCTGTGTGTCTGTGTGTGTGTGTGTGTTTGTGTGTGTTGCTGTATCTTTCTTAGCCGCAAGCACAATTTATATATGTTTTTCGTGCAGAACATATTTTTTTTTGCTGTTTTTTTTCGCCAAGATAATGGCAACAAAAATATTTTAACATATGCACAAACACAAGCACACACGCACACGCGCACAAGCAGCATGCAGCGCCCCAAGTTAAGAAAGTTGTTTGTTAACGCCCCAGCAGCAACAAGAGTACAACAACAACAACAAGCTAAAGTAAAATTATAGTTAACTTCCTTGCAGCTATAATTGAACGCAATGCGTGTAAATTCTATCAAAAATAATCTTTAACTTAACTTTTGAGCTGATGATTCCAGCTCTATATTATGTATGGCGACCTCGCTATTTCCGGCAGACAGCAGACAACAGACAGCAGCTGATGATTATGTCATAATTATATGACCACCTACCTGACCATAAAAAAAAAGATGCTATCAGTTTTCACACAAAATTATTACATTTTTTTTTCCCCCTCGCCAACTAAAGGCAAGCTAGTTGCTGCCGGTTGCGACAATTTTTTTTTTATTTTTTTTTTGTATTTTGTTAAGTGTATTCTACCAATTAACAGTGTCTGGCCAAAACGTCATGAAAATGAAAAACTGAAAGTGGAAAATGGAATGCGTGAGAAAACAAAACAGAGACAAACAATAATTGACGTATAGTTCATTTTTGCCCTGTGGTCAGAGAGACAGACAGACAAACAGACAGACAGCAAGAAAATACATTTATATTTTTATTTATTTTTTTTTTTTTTTTTTGTAATTTTAGCTTTAAGGTGTTTGCTGTAATTTTTTATTTTTTTATGCTGGTCTCTGATGTTTGCAGTGCCGTTTCAGTGGAAAAGAGTGCGAGAGTGTGAGTGTGAGAGAGAAAAACAAAGGTTGTAAGATAAATAAGAGACATTGCTCGTGTTTGCGCATAAATTTCAAGTGTCATTTACCCGACTTCGCACTTTTTTTTTCCTCCTCCTTCTTCTTCTTCTTCTTCCTCTTAATTTAATTTCTTTTGTTTCTTGGCACCTGTCGCACAGTCGCCTCTATCTCTGTTTGATGACCAGGCCAATTTTTGCAGTGCTCTTGAGCTGCGTGTTTTGAAAATTTTTCAAGTTAATTATTTATGTGTTTGTTTTTACTTAGAGTCTTAAGCAGGAAATCGCATTAAATATATATATAGAGTTTTTTTTTTAAGTATTTCTAAGCCACTTTTAATGTTTATCTAACTTGCTTTTAATTGTGTATTTTTTTTTCTCAATTGTTTTTCTTTTTTATTTTTATTTTTTTTAATGATTTTTAATGTATTTTTTTATATTTTTTTGTTTCATTGCAGCAAAAATGAAAATATTTTTGCCACTAGTCACGTGGATAGTGCTACTACTCTCGAGTACAGTAAGTATTAACTATATATGCACAGCAGGCGAGATGCTGTTCAATAATTCGTTAAGTTTAAAAGTCACATAAAATGCATTTGATTTGGTAGCGGCTTATGGTTTGTCAGCTGGCAAATGAACAATGAATAATAATAATAATAAATAATAATACAAATTAATTTATGAGCTTGTCTAGCATAGAAAAAAATCTATAAAAAAAACCTTTCACATTATGCTCATAGCACTGCTGCTGCTGCAGTCAACCAGCATATAACATTCAAAGAGTTAGCGATGCTAATGTTATGAAACAAATGAAACAAATTTTTCTATACAAATAGAATGAGAAATGAAAGAAATGAAAGAAATGTGTTGAGAAACGACGATGCGATGCGATGTGATGTTCTAATGATGCAATCAAAGCCAAGAAAAAGCAAAAGGCATAAAAACTTCTTCGTTTTTATGATGGTCTAACGGTACTTGTGCCTGCCACCATGCAAATGAGCCAGAAATGAAAGAAGCAAAGGGTTGAAAAGAGTTTCGGGGATTTAAGCTTTAAAAGATTTATTAATATTAACAACAAGCTGTGAAATGAGAAGATGCAGAAGAAGCAGCAACAGAAGTTGAGTAGACAGAGAAAGATGAAAATGAAGAGAAAAATAATAAAAAAAAAAATAAATATAAATTTTACGCTAAGAATAAGCTAAAAATAATTTGGCAGCATTAACAAAATGCTAAAGCAGCAGCACACAACATTTGATAGTTACGAGAATTTTGATTGTTGTATCGTATCACATTTGCGTTGCCATAGATAGTGTAATGATAGAGTAGACGAAATGAAGAACAAGTGAAAAAAAAAAAAAAAATAACTAAAAACAAAGTCGACTATAAGCTACACTAACTGAAAGACAAAATAGACAAAGAATGACAAAACTCGACAAAGAATTGTGCATAGCCACAAAGCATAGAAAATTACCAAAATCTTTTGAAGAAAGCAAACGAAAGAGAAAAAAAAAAAAAAACAAACGTAATGAATAAAAATAGCCGCATTAGCTGTAAAAATGCTTTGATAGTTATCGATTTAAGCAACAGAGAAAGAAAGAAAGAAAGAAAGAGAGAGACATAAGCTCAACCGGGGCTTTGTAAATTGGCCAACAGAAAAAAAAAGAATGCTCTTAGCCATAAGCTAAGCCATAAGGTTCATTGACATTCACATAGCACGCACATATATATTTATTTATTTGTTTGTTTGTCTTTCATTTGGATTTTGTTTTTTTTTTCGCGCGACACTCTCTCACAATGGCAGGCATCGGTGGACTATGGGGGAAGGGGGGAGGATTATTATTTTTGACATGTTGTATTTTTTTTTTATATTTTTTGCTTTCTATTTGTGCGTTGTGCTTGTCGATGATTTATGTGTGCGAAAAATTTTTTGTGCAAAAGTTATAATTTATTTGATTAGCGCAACACTGTCAGCTGCAAAACAAAAGACTTAGGCAACAAACTTGCCTGAGATACAAAGAAAAAAATAATAATAAATAGACTTAGGCAACAAACTTTGATAATAGACTAAAGATTGACGACTAAAGTTTGACGACTTAGCTTAGTGATACATAAAGTGCAATACACACATAGAGACAGACAGACAGACAGACAGACAGACAGATAGACAGACAGACAGTGTTGACAGTTAACTTAATATACAACTAGGCATAACGGATGCACTTGAGCGTTTTGAGGGGCGCCTGTCATTGTGTATCTGTGCATCTATCTCTGGCGTAAAACTAGCTAAGTATTCGACTATCTGTTAACTTGACTAAAAATTAACAACAACAACAACAACAAAGACAAACAAACGTCAACAGTAACAGCAACAGCAACGATAATTGCATTCAATGTGACGCGACGCTATGCGACGCGCCGTTCAATGTCATGGGAGCAGCAGCAAGCAGAAAGCGGCGAGCAGCATCATCATCTTCACTCAGCACAACTTTAATTGTTGCATGTGATGATAATGATGCGACTACAGCAACAACAACAACAACAACAACAACTACGACTTCTACTCCTACTACAACTTCAGTTGCTGCTGCTGCTGCGACTGCGACTGCGACTGCTGCTGCTGCTGCTGCTCAATTGATGTGGGTCACAGGCAGCGGGCAAAGGTCGCAGGCTAGCGGGCGGTTGCTGCTACTGTTGTTGTTGTTGTGCTTGCTGATAGCTGCATCTATTGTTTTGGAAGGCCGTTAGCGTTGCATGGCGTGAAGTGAGCACAAAGCACAACATCCAACAACAACAACAACAACAACAACAATGAAAACCAATTGAAAAACCTCAAGTAATACTCAAGTGTGCGGAGCAATTTTTTGATAAGAATCTAAAACCGAAGCAATTCTCAGACACTGACTTCAATTCAGACTTTGAACTTGACAGCAGTAGCAGTAGCAGCAGCCGAAGCAGCAGCTATAACTACAACAACAACAACAATAACAAGAGTAACATCAAGAAGCGCAGCAATTGCTACTTCATGCTCACACCTTTAACTGAGTTTATGGTCTGCTCATTAGCCAAGTAGAAAGGTGCCAATGGGGCTGAAATGGTAGCACAATTATTGCAAACAGTAGCAGCAGCAACAAGCAGCAGCAGCAAGCAGCAGCAAAGGCAGCAGCAGCATCAACAATAATTGGTCTGATCAGCAATTTCCTGGATTATCCATTAGAAAAGAAAGACTATAAAATATTTTAACGTCTTACGTTATGTACAACATATGGTTGCATCATCATCATCATCATCATCATCATCAGCGTGCAACTTGAAACAGTAAAAAATTCTTCAATAAATGTCGACATTTTGGCGCTATTAAAGTTTATTATAGTTTTTTTCGTATGTAACTTTAGAAAATTTCATTTGCAACGTTTCCCATTTTTATTATTTTTCTCATTTAAATTAATACAAATTTATTTTCTGAACATTAGAAAGAAATTATTTTAATGAGATGCTAATAAAAAAAACAAAAAAAAAAAGAATTAACAATTTTTCTATTCATTATTTTTATATATATATATATATTCTGAACACTATGAAATCTTTAGTTATGATAATTATTAGAATGTATTTTTTTTTCTTTGCTAAGAATAAAATAAAAATTATGAATTGATTTATCAATTTATGTCGTTTTATATTATGTAAATTCACATGTTGTCTTCAAGTTTGTTGCCTGAATCATTTCATATGACAAACTCATTCATTGACCTTTCACCTGACAACTGACTTTGACTAAAGAGAAAAGAATTATAAAATGCATAAATTCTACAAATTTCTAAAAGAAAAATAGCATATATTGCGAACAATATAAATAGATAATATAGATATATATATATATATATATATATATTTATATGTAGATATATACAGTTGCGAAAAAAATAATAGCACCACTACCACACATTTCCTTCTTGATAAAAAAGTTATTCAGCATTTAAACTTTAAGTTTTTTTTTCAATATAAACTATTAAAAAAATTTAAAATTTAAAAAATGTTAACAGTAAAAATTTTTTTTTTTATCAAGAAGGAAATGTGTGGTAGTGGTGCTATTATTTTTTTCGCAACTGTATATATCTACATATAAATATATATATATATATATATATATCTATATTATCTATTTATATTGTTCGCAATATATGCTATTTTTCTTTTAGAAATTTGTAGAATTTATGCATTTTATAATTCTTTTCTTTTAGTCAAAGTCAGTTGTCAGGTGAAAGGTCAATGAATGAGTTTGTCATATGAAATGATTCAGGCAACAAACTTGAAGACAACATGTGAATTTACATAATATAAAACGACATAAATTGATAAATCAATTCATAATTTTTATTTTATTCTTAGCAAAGAAAAAAAAATACATTCTAATAATTATCATAACTAAAGATTTCATAGATGTTCAGAATATATATATATATATATATATAAATAATGAATAGAAAAATTGTTAATTCTTTTTTTTTTGTTTTTTTTATTAGCATCTCATTAAAATAATTTCTTTCTAATGTTCAGAAAATAAATTTGTATTAATTTAAATGAGAAAAATAATAAAAATGGAAAACGTTGCAAATGAAATTTTCTAAAGTTACATACGAAAAAAACTTAAATAAACTTTAATAGCGCCAAAATGTCGACATTTATTGAAGAATTTTTTACTGTTTCAAGTTGCACGCTGATGATGATGATGATGATGATGATGATGCAACCATATGTTGTACATAACGTAAGACGTTAAAATATTTTATAGTCTTTCTTTTCTAATGGATAATCCAGGAAATTGCTGATCAGACCAATTATTGTTGATGCTGCTGCTGCCTTTGCTGCTGCTTTTGCTGCTGTTGTTGTTGCTGCTACTGTTTGCAATAATTGTGCTACCATCAGCAACCGCCCGCTGCCTGGACTTTTATCAATTGACAGCCACACAATGAGAGCAGTCGCAGCAGCAGCAACTGAAGTTGTAGTAGGAGTAGAAGTTTGTTGTTGTTGTTGTTGTTGTTGCTGTAGTCGCATCATTATCATCACATGCAACAATTAAAGTTGTGAAGATGATGATGCTGCTCGCTGCTGCTCCCATGACATTGAACGGCGCGTCGCATAGCGTCGCGTCACATTGAATGCAATTATCGTTGCTGTTGCTGTTACTGTTGACGTTTGTTTGTCTTGTATTTTTCAATTGGTTTTCATTGTTGTTGTTGTTGTTGTTGTTGTTGGATGTTGTGCTTTGTGCTCACTTCACGCCATGCAACGCTAACGGCCTTGCAAAACAATAGATGCAGCTATCAGCAAGCACAACAATAACAACAACAACAACAGTAGCAGCAACCGCCCGCTGCCTGTGACTTTTATCAATTGACAGGCCACACAATGAGTAGCAGTCGCAGCAGCAGCAACTGAAGTTGTAGTAGGAGTAGAAGTCGTAGTTGTTGTTGTTGTTGTTGTTGTTGCTGTAGTCGCATCATTATCATCACATGCAACAATTAAAGTTGTGAAGATGATGATGCTGCTCGCTGCTGCTCCCATGACATTGAACGGCGCGTCGCATAGCGTCGCGTCACATTGAATGCAATTATCGTTGCTGTTGCTGTTACTGTTGACGTTTGTTTGTCTTTGTTGTTGTTGTTGTTGTTAATTTTTAGTCAAGTTAACAGATAGTCGAATACTTAGCTAGTTTTACGCCAGAGATAG
>JBAMBR010000970.1:0-10140 GCA_037044475.1 Zaprionus obscuricornis
CCGCACATCTGTTTATTTGATATTGTTGCGTTTCTCATCGTTGTATTTTATTTTATTTATTTTTTTTTTGTTTTCTTTTTTTTTTTGTATATTTTTATACAATTTTCATTTGACTTTTTTTTTTGTTTTTGTTGTTGTTATGAAAATTGTAAAATGAATTTCCATACTGTTGTTCTTACATATTAATTTTGTATTTTAATCGCCTTGTATTAACTAATAAACTAGTCACACGTATTTAGTCACAGTTGCAGTTGCACAAACAAATAAAATTTAATATTTAAATTTTGAATTTTTTCTTTTATATTTTAAATATGAAATATGTATATCAAAAAAAAAAATTGTCGAATTATTTAAAGTATCTTGAGTCTCTTTTGCGTCTCTGTTCTGCTTCGTTTTCGGATCTGGCGACCTTATAAAACTGATTAGCTGACCTACTTTTTATGCTATTTATAAGTAAAATAACATAAATAAAAAAAAAGAAAAAAAACTCGCACATTATTCTAAAGTTAAATCGCATTATTTGATTCTATCGTGTTTTGTTTTATTTTGTTTTGTTTTCATTTTCATTTTTTATATATTTACAAAATAATTTCATATTGTTAAGTATATATGCATGTATATGTGTGTGTGTATGTGTGTGTGTACTGAATGAGTATGTACTTTTTTTCTAGCGTTTTAGGACTTATCAAAATGCTCGCTTATCAGAGAACTGCCAAATGTATTTTTTGCCAGTTAAACATTTGAACTGAAATTGCGTATTTGCAATTGAAAGTTCGGGGTAAGCATGCTGCCATCTGACCATCTGCCACTCTCTGCCTCACTGCCACTCTGTCCATCGGTCGATCTGCCCCTACGGGTGTATATTCTAATTAAATTGCTTTGTACTTATTATAAGCCAAATAAGCTGCAAATAATTTCAATAATTTACAACATGTCAGATGCAAGGCTGCCATTCCCATATACTACATATATTCTTAAGCTGAGAGTCATCGGCCAAAGTCCGTTTAGTCATCATAGCACTATATCATAGAGTTCTTATCAAAGCATGATTGATATGAAAATCTGTTCAGTTATCAATGTGCAAGAGTATTAAATCTTCGTTGTGCAAAACAAAAAACTTTTTCACATATTTTATTTTCATTTTTTTATATGCAAATTTTAGTTTGAGGTTTTTCATAATGTGCATACTTTTCATTTAGTTGAGCTATGCTTTCGCCCTACACCTTTCATATTATATAAATATAGAGATATAGCATATATATACATATATGTAATACTCGGAACAATTCTTATTACAAGCAGTAAATGCTTTGTGCATGGCAAATATTTAACTATGCGAAAACTAAAGTAATATTTGCATAATAAAAATTCCTGGAATTAATTGTACAAACGCAAAGATAAGTTATTGCAAGTCCTGCTGCAGCTACTGCTACTGCTGCTAGTGCTGCTGCTGTTGCTGTTACTGTTACTGTTGTTGCTTTTGTTGCTGCAAGGTTGAACAAATGAATTTAATTCGCATAACTGCAAATATGACAAGATAGCTCGAATATCTCTCCTACAATTCCCTAACTAATTAGTCTGAACATGCAGAACCTACAGCTTGTCCGACTGCTCACTCTCTCTCACTCTCTTGTAGCCCACTCTCTCGCTCTCACTCTCTCACTATATATTGTGTATTTGAAACTCTGTACTCGCCTGAAGCTATCTGCAAAAATTCAATTAGTGCATGAATTTCACTGAGATACAACAGCAACAACAACAGCAACAATAACAATAACAGCAGCAACAACAACTGCAGCAGCAATAGCAACAGCAACAGCAACAACAACAGCAACAGCAAGAAGAAGAAGAAGCAAAGCAAACAGCAAAACATTTTACAATGATGTTGATTTCATTTACAGCTATTTAATCGATTTCCACGTGCCACGTTCCTTGTCATTATGCAACTTGCTGTGGCATCGTTTTAATTAAACGAATATTAAGCGAATATTTTGTGCACTCATCCAAATCATAACATAAATATGAAAGCGAATTCGAATACAATCGGACAACCTGTCGAACTAGATAAAATCAGCAAAATCAAAAATAAAAAAATAAATAAATAAATAAATAAAAATCTTAATTTCAATTTAATAAATATTTAATAAAAATGAATAATAATAATATATAATTTTTATTTAATTTTTTTTACTTACATCTTGTGAGATTTGTCCCATGTCCGCGTAATAATCAACTGCAGAGTACATCGATTTAATGTGATTAAATAAATCTCAAAGCTCGAAGAATTAAATTGTTAATTTAAGTTTGAGCTTTGAGATTTCTTTGATCATAGTTAAATCGATGTACTGCAGTTGATTATTACGCGGACATGGGACAAATCTCACAAGATGTAAGTAAAAAAAATTAAATAAAAATTCTATATTATTATTATTCATTTTTATTAAATATTAATTTTATTAAAATTAAGATTTTTTTATTTATTTATTTATTTTTTTTTTTTTTTATTTTTGATTTTGCTGATTTTATCTAGTTCGACAGGTTGTCCGATTGTATTCGAATTCGCTTTCATATTTATGTTATGATTTGGATGAGTGCACAAAATATTCGCTTAATATTCGTTTAATTAAAACGATGCCACAGCAAGTTGCATAATGACAAGGAACGTGGCACGTGGAAATCGATTAAATAGCTGTAAATGAAATCAACATCATTGTAAAATGTTTTGCTGTTTGCTTTGCTTCTTCTTCTTCTTGCTGCTGTTGTTGTTGCTGTTGCTATTGCTGCTGCTGCTGCAGTTGTTGTTGCTGCTGTTATTGTTATTGTTGCTGTTGTTGTTGCTGTTGTATCTCAGTGAAATTCATGCACTAATTGAATTTTTGCAGATAGCTTCAGGCGAGTACAGAGTTTCAAATACACAATATATAGTGAGAGAGTGAGAGCGAGAGAGTGGGCTACAAGAGAGAGAGAGAGAGAGAGAGAGAGTGAGCAGTCGGACAAGCTGTAGGTTCTGCATGTTCAGACTAATTAGTTAGGGAATTGTAGGAGAGATATTCGAGCTATCTTGTCATATTTGCAGTTATGCGAATTAAATTCATTTGTTCAACCTTGCAGCAACAAAAGCAACAACAGTAACAGTAACAGCAACAGCAACAGCAGTAGCAGCAGTAGCAGTAGCTGCAGCAGGACTTGCAATAACTTATCTTTGCGTTTGTACAATTAATTCCAGGAATTTTTATTATGCAAATATTACTTTAGTTTTCGCATAGTTAAATATTTGCCATGCACAAAGCATTTACTGCTAGTAATAAGAATTGTTCCGAGTATTACATATATGTATATATATGCTATATCTCTATATTTATATAATATGAAAGGTGTAGGGCGAAAGCATAGCTCAACTAAATGAAAAGTATGCACATTATGAAAAACCTCAAACTAAAATTTGCATGTGAAAAAGTTTTTTGTTTTGCACAACGAAGATTTTATACTCTTGCACATTGATAATGAACAGATTTTCATATCAATCATGCTTTGATAAGAACACTATGATATAGTGCTACGATGACTAAACGGACTTTGGCCGATGACTCTCTGCTTAAGAATATATGTAGTATATGGGAATGGCAGCCTTGCATCTGACATGTTGTAAATTATTGAAATTATTTGCAGCTTATTTGGCTTATAATAAGTACAAAGCAATTTAATTAGAATATACACCCGTAGGGGCAGATCGACCGATGGACAGAGTGGCAGTGAGGCAGAGAGTGGCAGAGAGTGGCAGATGGTCAGATGGCAGCATGCTTACCCCGAACTTTCAATTGCAAATACGCAATTTCAGTTGAAATGTTTAACTGGCAAAAAATACATTTGGCAGTCCTCTGATAAGCGAGCATTTTGATAAGTCCTAAAACGCTAGAAAAAAAGTACAAACTCATTCAGTACACACACACACACATACACACATATACATGCATATATACTTAACAATATGAAATTATTTTGTAAATATATAAAAATGAAAACAAAACAAAACACGATAGAATCAAATAATGCGATTTAACTTTAGAATAATGTGCGAGTTTTTTTTTTATTTATGTTATTTTACTTATAAATAGCATAAAAAGTAGGTCAGCTAATCAGTTTTATAAGGTCGCCAGATCCGAAAACGAAGCAGAACAGAGACGCAAAAGAGACTCAAGATACTTTAAATAATTCGACAATTTTTTTTTGATATACATATTTCATATTTTAAATATAAATAAAAAGAAAAAAATTAAAATTCAAATATAAAATGTTATTTGTTTGTGCAACTGCAACTGTGACTAAATACGTGTGGCTAGTTTATTAGTTAATACAAGGCGATTAAAATACAAAATTAATATGTAAAAACAACAGTATGGAAATTCATTTTACAATTTTCATAACAACAACAAAAACAAAAAAAAAAAATCAAATGAAAATTGTATAAAAATATACAAAAAAAAAAAAAAAACAAAAAAAAATGAATAAAATAAAATACAACGATGAGAAACGCAACAATATCAAATAAACAGATGTGCGGCTGATGCTGATGCTGATGTTGATGTTGATGCGGATTCAGATGCTGGCAGCATTCCAAAAGGCATTTGCCTTTTTGATTGAGTGACAGAATAACGACATGACACACTGACTGACTGACTGACTGACTGACTGACTGATGGACGGACAGACGGAAGCATTGAGTAAGTGAATAAGTTTGTTGCAATCTAAAGATATAACAACAACAACAACAACAGAAAGAACAAAAATCGAGCACAATTTAGAAATAGATTCGAAATTTAATGCAATTGTACAATTTAATTGCGGAAATAATTATTTTCTTAATATAAATAGAAATAACAGTAGTAAACAAATAATGCTTGTAAATATTATTATAAATAAATAAATAATATTAATAATAATAATAATATTAAAATTATTATAATAGTGAGAAACAATAATCGAAGTGACATTTACTGCAATTTAAATCACAATTTTTCACATTTGATTTCATTTAATGTGTATTTTCCATAGTCATAAATGACAAAAAGATTTTCAAATGAATTTGAAAATGAATCAAAAAAAATAATAAAAAAAAAATAAATAATTGTGATTTATTTAAATATATAATATATGATAATTTATTTTTCATTTTATCTAAAGTTCGTTCAACTTGTGTATGTATGTGTGTGTGTGTATATACCATAAAAAAAAATCATATTTATATATATAGAAATATATGAATATATATATACATACATATATGTATGTACAGTTATATATATATATAGTTATAATATAATTTGCCATTTGTGGCATATCAATTATGGCAAATAGTGTATATGCATATATATATATGTGCGTGTATGTATATGTGTGTGTATGTGTAGCTGTATTTCTCGCCTGCTTATCGATAAGTGTTATCAGGCCAAGGAGCAGCACAGGGCGCGCATTGACTTGTCTGGGAAGTTTAACCATATATTCTCCATTGTTAGTTTAACTACGCTTTGTTGTTATTCTCATTGTTGTTGTTGTTCATGTTGTTGTTGTTGTTGTTGTTTTTGCTATTTCTGTTGTTCTTACATGCGATAATGTACACCTAATAATTTGCCACACTTGCCTGTTGCCCGCTTCCCATTGCTCGCTGTTTACTGCCCGTTGCCCGTTGCCCGATTCCCATTGGTCGCTGCTTGTGGCTCGTTGTCCGTTGCTAGTTGCTAGTTGCCCGTTCAATTGTGTTCTACTTCTCTTTACCTCACCTCACCTCACCACACTTCACCTCATCACACTCCACCACAGCTCACTTCACTTGTTGTCTATGAGTCAATTCTTCACTCTTCAGCCCCATTCTCTTCTCTCTGTTCTTTACGCTTTCAACGCTTCTGTCTCTATATGTGTGTGACTGTGTGTGTGTGTGTGTATGTGTATCTGTGTCCGTGTCATGTCTTTGTGTTTGCATTGCTTTTGTTTTGGCTTCAATTGTTTGCGATGTGCGCACGTATCATACAGTAGACAAAGTGTCGCACTGAGTGCTAGACAGTGAGCCACAGAAGTTTAGTTACCACCCACAGCATAGTACAGCACAGTACAGCTACAGCAGGCAGCACAGGCAGCAGGCATACCACAGGCCGTAAGCCAAACAGTCCACATATGGAACACTTTGAGGTTGGTCAATATTGCCACTTGCCACATAGACATTTGCAAATATGTATATGTATGTTTTGGCCATGAGTGCATAGTGAGTATATTCGTGAGTGAGTATACTCACTAGTAGTAGCCACTATATTATGGTAAACGAATAAAAAAAAAACTATTCAAACAATGAATTCATTCGTTCATCGCGTTGTTGTCTACACTTTGCCGCTGACTGTAAAAAAACAATAGAAAAACGTTAAAAGATAAACAAACACTCAGTCAACAACAACAACAGCAAGAACAACAAGAACAATTACAGCAAACACATTCATATACAGAGAACACACACACACACACATTTACACATAGAGTGAAATTCATGTAATTTAGTGAATGCATTTCGACTGCTCGTTATTATTAATTAGTGCAAGAAATTGATACTACTGCAACTGCAGCAGCAGCAATAGCAACAACAACAATAACAACAACAGCAACAATAGAAGCAACAACAAAAGCAGCAGCAACAACAACAACAACAATAATAATAACAACATGTGAATTAACTTGAAAGAGAACAATGCAGAAGCAAAGCCAGCCTGTTGTTGATTAATTCAACTAATACATAGACACACACACACATAATATACCCATACATATGTATGTATTGTATGTGTATTAGTTTTATATAGTGATTATATTATAATAGAATGTGTGTCATATTGCAGCTGCTATTGTTCTGCTTTTGCTTCTGCTTCAGCTTCAGCTTTTGCTGCTGCTGCTACTGTTACTGCTTCTTCTTATACTGCTGCTACTGCTTCTTCTTTCAGCTTGTTGTTGTTCTGCTTGAAAGCATTCTATTTAATCTTCACTAAATGACACACACACACACACATACACACACATACAGACAGAGTGTGTAGAGTGACTGCGAAATAAATTATATGTAAATAAAGCTAAATTAATATGCTGCACTGCAAGGCAAAACAGTTGACAACAAACAATAAGCGCAACAATAACAACAATTGATTGACAAGTTTGCTCGACTAGTAAATACTCTATAAATAATATTATTATCAATCAATTATATGCCAAATATTTGTAAGTTGTCTACAAATCTTTTAGATTCATTCACATGGCCAAGTTCATATATGTACATATGCTTCTACTTCTAGTCAGCATACCCCACTTGCAGCATTTTTGCTGGGTATGCTGTTTAGCTAGGTAAAAAAATATGACAAAAACAGTCTATAAAATGCGAGCAGTTCAACTAGTGGCAACACCTAACTAACTATATACTATATATATATATATATATATATATGTGTGTGTGTGTGTGTGTGTGTACATTTAGTAGGTACTTGTGTCTATGAGTTTATAGTTTATCACGTCTAGACGCGCGTCTTTATTAGCTACGCATACAGTGACAACATGCAGATAAAGAGAGAGACAAAGACAGAGAGAGAGATAGATAGAGAGAGTGAGTGAGAGAGAAAGAGAGGGAGACGTGCAAAGTGCATAACAAATAGTTCATAATGCAAGTTCTATAGTTGTTAATAAACGCGAAACATACAGTGATACAATAAGAGAGAGAGCGAGAAAGCAAGAGCGAGCGAGAGCCAGACAGAGCTACACTTAGACACACACACACAGGGACAAACAGACAAACAGACAGACAGACAGACAGAGAGAGAAATATGTATAAAAAAAAGCTTTCAAGTTGTTTATTTGATTTTTATTGCCATTTCCCTTTCCCTTTTCCCTTTACACTTCTACTTCCATTTCCTCTATCATATTCACATTCACATTCACATTCACATCCTCAGCCACTTCTATTACTATTTCTATTTCTATTTCTATTACTTATTACTTTTTATTTACTATTTGATTTTCATACATTTTATTTAGTTTGCATTTCTAACACCTGCCCGTTTTTTCCACTTTTGCTTGTTTACCAATTCACTATCTGCCTAGACTTTTTCTATCTCTCTCTCTCTTTCGCTCTCTCTCTCTCTGTCTCTCTTACTACTTTGCACAGTGACTAGAAGTAGCTTGCGCTGTGTCTAGTGTCTAACATTTATGCTAATTTATTTGCTTGTTTACCAGCTTTTGTTTTAATTTGTTGAGGCCACAAACCAAACCGTTGACATTTGAAGCGAAACCAACCTCAACCGCCCACTCAAGAAATATCAGCAACAACGGCAACAGCAACAGCAACAACAGCAACAACAATAACAATAACAACAATAATAACAATGAAACAATGAAATTATATATATTATATAATATACAGTGTCAGAAAGGTAGAGAGACAGAAAGTGAGAAAGTGAGAAAGAGAGAGAGAGAGAGAGAAAAGTACAGCTTATGTGGGAACTTAACCATCTTTATCTTCGTCATTTTCGCCATGTGCTAATTTGTATTTAATTTCTGTTATTTTCATTTTCTCACTCTGTACTTATGTATATGCATCTCTCTCTCTCTCTCTTTCTCTCACTGTCTTTCTGTCTCTTTTGCTTGTATTGTCTGTAAGAGAAAACGAAAATTAGCTAAGCGCAAAGCATAATTAATTAGCTTCATGCGTACTGCATGCTCTTGCTAATGCTAATGCTCAGTAAGTCAACCAACAATTCGCACTTTGACCACAGCGCACTTACCTAGTAATCCCGTTCTTCTCATCTCTCTCACTCTCTCTCTATCTCTCCCTTGTCCACAGTTAACTAACCTGAGCAATGCTCTGCAATTGTTAATCGTTACGCCTTATGATTTTGCACGTAAACAGCAAACGGCGCATAGTGCATGCTAAAAGTTTATTTCAAATATTCCATCAGCTCGATTTGTAGTTTCCATTTGCCATAAATAAAACGTAGGGAGAAAAAAAAAATTGTGTCGACAATTGGCCTAAGCTCGGGTTGTAAGCTTGTTGCTTGTCCTTGCTTTGCCCATTGCCCGTCACCCATCAGCCGCTGCCTGTTTGTCCGTAAGTCTACTCAATTATGTTGAAATTTATGCATGAACGCATGAGCATGGGCTATGGGCATAGGCTATGGGCATAGGCTCTGGCTTTGGCTTGGGCTCAGGTTCGGGTTCGGGTTCGGCTACTAGCTGAGGTTAAGCTTTGTGCGCTGTTGTTGATGGTGTTAAATTATGCTCAATCACGATGCAAAAGGAAAGATTCGCTTCCGCCAATTGCTGACCTCCATTTGAGGTTTAGTTGTTGCTATTTGTTGTTTCTTTGTTGTTGCTGTTTGTTGTTGTTGCTGTTGCTGTTGCTTTGTTGTGGGTGCTAAGGGGTTAAGTATTTGATTAACACTCGCTTTTGGCAAGTTGATTTAATTAACGGCTAATGAATGCTAATCATTCACACGCCCAAATAAGTCGCGCTCCACTTGATGAACTTGGCGTGAGGGATAAACGACAACAGCAAACGATAAACGATTAACGATTAACGATATATCATAGTTGATAATCATTGTACACGTGTCGGCAATTAGCAGAGATATACAGAGACAGAGACAGAGACATAGACAAACAAAAAGAGAGTGACAGAAAGAGAGAGAGAGAGCGAGAGAGGGAGAGAGCACACCCACGTAATTACGATAGTGAGCAAGGGAAGGGAAGAAAGCAGCGAATGGCGAATGGTGGGGTAGAGTGTGGTGCACTGAGTGTGGTTATGTGCATCCACAATGCGCATGCAATTGAAAACAACAGCTTATAGAACAAAAACCGCAACATATCACGTAAACTCGCGAATGTTGTCAGTCGAGTAAAAGCATAAGGCAAAAAGCACAACAATGAATTGATGACAAATAAATAAATTGACAGATACCCTGTAAAAGTATTGACTGCAATGCAAGACAGACTTGTCATTGTGTTTGTGTGTGTGTGTGATTTCTTTTATATTGTATTACATGTGAATAAGCCTAAGTAACTCTCAGCTTGTACCCTGTAATAGCAACTGCAAGTGCAACTGTGCGAACTGGTTCGACAAGC
>JBAMBR010000972.1:0-12408 GCA_037044475.1 Zaprionus obscuricornis
TCAACTGCGATGCTGATGCTGATGCTGACTCCATTTCAAACCGCATCAAATGTAAATAACTGCACACAAAATCAATTACGTATGACATTTTTTTTTCCGCTCTCTCTCTCTCTCTCACACTATCTCTCACCCGCTCACTCTCCTTTCGTCATACTTTTTTTTTGTCGCTGCTACTCACCTTCTCGGGAAACCAGGGCGTCACAAATGGCATTTGGAATGTATTCGAATAGGAGTGCAATGTGTCAAAGGAGTCCGGCGATACGGCGCCCAGCATTGAGTAGACTCCGCGCGAGAATTGATTGCAAACTGCAAAGGTAACAGCAATAAATATGCAGCAAGAATGAAAGAAAGAAAGAAATGAAAAACATAGTGCAAAAAGGAGTAGAACGAGCAACAGCAACAGCAAGCAGCAACAGTTACAGTTTTGAGCATTGAGAATTGGTTGATATAGAACTTTGCAATGCGAGCAGTGAGAAGTGTTGCTGCTGTTGCTGCTGGTGTTGCTGGTGTTGCTGGCGTTGCTGGTGTTGTTGTGTGCAGTGTCTAGGTCGCTGATGTAAATGAATGTGCGCAATTAAATTGTGAAGTGGCAGAGGTAGAGAGAGAGTGAGAGAGACAAGTACTAGCAGTAATAGCAGAGATAGAGTTAGTGCTCAGCATGAAGACAGATACAGAGAGTGTGTGGGAGGAAGAAGGTTAAACCGTGCAATTTTCAATAAAAATGCGCATAATTAATGCAGACAAGAGCTGAGTGTATGTGTGTATGTATGTGTGTCTATGTGTGTGTGGTAAGAGCGGCAACAGTTGAGTGGTTTCACTTTATTGTATTTGATTTTTATTTTGCTTTGTTTTATGTAAATTGCCAAAGGAAGAGTAAAAGAAACAAGCAATGAAAGAAGTATAACAAAAGGAAGTATGAGAAGTGAAGAGTATAGTGTAGAGTGAGATATATGAAGTCGTAAGGGAGTGGTATGTATGTATGATGTGGCATGCAACACCTACTCAAGCGCGATAATTTGAATGCATCCGCGGTATTGATGACATCAACATAAGCCTGCAGCTCAAAGCGACGTGCGCTGATATTCAGATTGTGATTGAGCATTGCATATTTAAACGCTGATTGCACATCATCCGTGCCCTGCTCAAAGATGGCGCCTATATGAATAGAAGAAAGAGAGAGAAAAAGAGAAAGATATATAAAATATATAAATGCTGATAAAAAAAAATATATATATATATGGAATATATAATTTTTATTTATTTTTTTTTTTAACTTTTTGCTTCGTTAAATATTTAGGCGGCTTTTGACACAGTTCTCTTAATATTAAACGAAAGAAAGAAAAAAAAATTGAGCGCATTGCATAAATATTTACACAAATGTTACTTGTAATACACACAAGACATACACACATACATATGTATATACATATATAAAGCCAACATCACACTCTCAAATGCAAACGAAGTGTTGATGCAGCAATTTTGTGCATGCTGCGCTTTTTGCATGGTTTGTCAGCATGAAGGAATCAGCCACAATCGCAGCTGTAGCTGACGTTAAACTTGCAAAACCTGAAAGTGTCCTGAAGGAGCAACAAAACAGCAGCAGCACGTTTGCTGCAGCACATTGAAGCGCAGGTGGAATGCCAGCCAGTCAGCATGACTGTCACATTAGCACACACACGCAGACACAGACATACAGAGAACATATATAGCCAAAATGACTGCAGGCACACTGACTGAGGCGCCATCGCGTAATAAAAAATAAAAGTAACAAAAAAAATAAACAAAAAAATAACGAAAGAAGGAAGGAAAAATATTGTAGTAAAAAATACATACAAGAAAATTTAGCAAAGAAAAAAAAGCGAAAAAAAAAGTAAAAGAAATTCAGCAAATAACGTAAAATTGTATTGCACACTGTCTCACTCTCAGTCTCAGCGTTCTTCGTGTTCCTTTTAGCTTTTTCGCCACAATTTCAATTATTTTCATTGTAGCATATGCAAATGATGTGAATTTCTATTATTAAAAATGTAAATAAAATAGAAAAAGTAAAGCAAAAAAAAAAACAAAACAACGAAAATGAAATGAAAACCGAAACTGAATTGAAAGCGCATATGAAAATTGTACAAGAATATTGTAAAAAAAAAAAAATAATAATAAAAAATAAAAATTCAGCAAGAGCATAAAAACTTTTGTTTTGCATTTATTTTTTTTTTTTTTTGTTGCTGCGTAATGAAAAATATTGAAAAATTGTAAGCTGCAATATTGAAAGCAAAAATTATAATTGAAAATATGCAAAAAAAAAAATATATATATATATATATACTAAAGATTAAATATGTTTATTTTATACAATTTGCTTAATTTAACAGATTTTTTTAGACTTTTTTTTATTTACAAATTTAATTGATGTGCATAAAATGAAATGAAATTAATTGTTGCGTAAACTTTATTTTTCATAATTGAAAGAACAAAATATTATTGAGCAAGAAAAAATAAAAAAAAATTTAAAAGAAATTGCAAAATATAATTAATTGTATTTTATTTTATTTAATATTTTACATTTTTTATTATTTGAAATATTTATTAAGCTGCCAAAGTTATGCTAATAAAAAAAAAACTTGATTGATGATTTGATTTGTTAGTTAGTTACATAATAATTGATAGAATAATGAAATAATTTTTTCATATTATTAATTGTATTTATTTTCTATTCATTTTTTTTTCATTTCTATTTTACTTTATTTTTTTTTTATATATTTTATTAATTGAGTTTAGTTATGTGATTGACGTGCAGCTTCAATTACATTTAATTTATTTTATTTTTTTTTTTTCTTGGCTTTGTCAAATCTTTTGTGCAGCTTATCAAATAACTTTTGTAAATTGCGCTTAAAATAATTTCATAGAATTTTCGCATTAGATTTGTGGCTACGACATTTTATTTGACAATTCAATAAATTCTTGGCTATAAGAATTTGAAATGAAAATTGAAAACGATTTAGGGAACACACATTCCATAACTATGCTACACAAACAGAATCACAATTGCAAACACACACACACAAACACACATAGTAAGGAAACATACAAACACACACATATACAATGACAGAGCATAAGCATTGCCATTACTGTGTAGTTGTTATGCTGCTTTTGTTATTTGTCTAGCGCGTGGCTCGTGTGCAAATATTTGTTGCCTACTTATGAGCGCAAGAGCAAGAGCACGCGCTGAGCTGTAGGAAGCTTGACGTTTTTGTTGTCGGCGTTTTGTATTTGAAGCGTCAAGCTTTTATTACATTAATTAATTAATTATAATTGCTTGATACGGGTTAAGCTTTTGTTGTTGTTGTTGCTGTTGCTGCTGTTGTTGTTCGTTTTGCTCTTGTTTATTTACTTTATGTTGTTTATGCTTGTTATACGTTATCTATAATTTGTTTGTTTATATGAGATACGCTTTGAAATTGAATTATTATTATTAATTAGTGTTTATTTTGATATATTTATTTATTTATTTATATATATTTTTTTTTGATTATTTTTTAATTTTATTGATGTGTAATTTTTAATTTTTTTTATTTTAACATTTAAAACATTAAACTTTTGTATATGAATTTTGATTAATTAATTATAATTTATTTATTTTATTTATTTATTTTTAATTTATCTAAATTGCTTAAATGAATTGCATTTGATTAGCTTGCCAGTAAAATGTATGCTAACTAACAAAATGTCATACACTAAGTTAGTAAATTACTTTTAGCAACGCACTTTAAGAGTTGAGACTTTAACTGTAGGAACACACAGAGACTTGACATAGACACACAGACACACAAACACACACCCTGCTTCTCTTAGTCCCTTCACTGTCCTGCCTCAATTCGCACAAAGCACGCACGTACACGCACAGTTACATACACACGCACAAGCACACGCAGAGTGCTGCCGATGCCTGATGCCGAGCTGCTGCTGCTGCAGTAGTCGAATTATATTTGTATATTTCTTATTTATTTTTATTTTTTTTTTTCTTGCTTTATCGTTGTCCGCTCATATCAACCAAACGGCAACGCGTTGTAATCAGCACTAAAAACGCCTAAGCGTAACTTTAGTAATATGAGAGTTGCACAGCATTCAATGTCTATGGCGACAAAGCAACATTGTCGCCAGCTACATACACAAAGAGAGCGCCACAAGGGATGCTGCGCTCTTATGTACTAAAATTGCGTGTCTTCTCTTTATTGCGCTTCATGCTCAATTTTTCGTGCTCGTCGCTCTCTTACGTCTGCAAAGACATTCGGCAATGGCAATTACTGACCTACTACGTTTAGTTTTGTCAAATTGTTTGTACTTGTTGTTGTTGTTGTTGTTGCTGCTTGTTTGGTAAAATGTTTGTTTACGTTCTGCCTTGCATTTTTTGGCTGCATAATTGATACGGACAACAGCAAAAAGAAAGGGCAATGGCAGAGACAGTGACTGTGGCAGGCGGGCAGCAGTCAGTTTGGCAGCTTGGCAGCTTGAAACTTCTTTTACTGCTGCTGCTTTTGCTGCTATTTCTGCTGCTGCTACTATTTCGATTGCGTTCAAATCGTTTTTCTATCTACAATTTTTTTTGCTTTGCTTTCAACATTTCACGCTTTCCTTTTTTTTTTTTTTTTTTGGTAATTACAAAGCGATGCCGTGACAATCCTTTTAACAAATCTCATTACGCCTGTCAATTACTACGTGCCATTTGCCATTTGCCGTTAGTTTTCTACATTCGTTCGCTTGCTTGTTTCTCTTGCCGTTTTATCAGAGTTTCTCCCGTTTCTCCTGTTCGCTCGTTCACTGTAATGAAATCTCATTAATCGACTTTAATTTTTAGTACCAAACAAAACTTAAGTGCCGATCCGCCATGCCGCCGCACACATAGATATACGCACACTAAACTTTTGCCTCATGCTGCTGCTATTGCTGCTGCTGCTGCTGACTCTGTGTCTATGCTGCATATTGTCGAGGTCGTGGCGTACGATTTCATCATAATCTGTAATTAGTTTATAATGCGCACAGGAAGCGAGCGACAAAGCGCAAAGCAGGAAGAAGAACAAAGTGCCGCGACGACAGGACGAACATTTCAACTTAACCTACAGCAAACTGCGCTTAACTACAACTACAACAATAACAACAGCAACAGCGACAATACCAAAAACAACTTTGACAACAACAAAAATAATGAAGCTGAAAGCAAAAAAAACGAAAAAAAAAAATATATGAGAGAGAGAGCAAAAAAAAAAAACAAGAAAGTCAAGCCAATAAACATAAAAGTTGATGGCAAAATTTTTTAATTAAGAAAATCAATGAATATTTTTTTTTTTTTTTTCATGATTTCATTTTAACATTATGAGCTTTTGGCCTTGTTTTTGGCATCCTTCGTTCTCTCCTCTTGCCATGCTACATGCTGCTTTTTGTTGTTGCTCTACACATTTTTTTTCCCCTTTCCGCTACATTTTTTTTTTGTATTTTTTTCAACCACTTTTTTCTACTACAATTATTCTACTAACCTTTTTTGTACTATTTTTTCTACTACCTTATTTTACTACATTTTTCTACTACACTTTTCAACAATTTTGTCTACTACCTTTTTCTACTACCTTTTTCTACTACCATTTTCTGTTACTTTTTCTACTACCTTTTCCTACTACTTTTTCTACTACCTTATTTCTACTACTTTTTTCTACTAATTTTTCTACTACCTTTTTCTACTACTATTTTTCTACTACTTATTTCTACTACCTTTTTCTACTACTTTTTCTGCTACTATTTTCCATGCTACATTTTTCTATTATTTTTCCTACTACTCTTTTCTACTACCTTTTCCTACTACTTTTTCTACTACCTTTTCCTACTACTTTTTCTACTAACTTTTCCTACTACTTTTTCTACTACCTTTTCCTACTACTTTTTCTACTACCTTTTCCTACTACTATTTTCTACTACTTTTTTTCTACTACTTTTTCCTACTACTTTTTTCTACTACTTTTTCCTACTACCTTTGTTCTACTACTTTTTTTTGTTATATTTTTCTTTGTACATTTTTACTATTTTTTTCTACTACCTTTTCCCACTACCTTTTTCTACTACTTTTTTCTACTACTCATTTTTACTTATTACTTTTTCTACTAACTACTTTTTCTACTACTTTTTCTATTACACTTTTCTACTACTACATTTTCTCTACTACTTATTTTCTTTACTAACTATTCATTACTGATAATTATTCCAAGTTTCTCATTTTCTATAACTTTTTTTTTTTTTGTTTTTCCTTTCATTTCATTTCATTTTTCTTTTTGTTTTGTGCTATGCAAGCAAAAGTTGTAATAAGCTATTAATGGGCATAAAGCATGAAGAGTAGTAGAAAGAGTAGCAGGAAAAAATAATAGAAAAATGTAGCTAGGAAAATATAACAGAAAAAGTAGTAGAAAAAGGTAGTAGAAAATGTAGTGGGAAAATGTAATAGAAAAAGTAGTAGGAAAAGGTTGTAGAAAAAGTAAAAGAAAAGGTATAGAAAAAAGTAGTAGAAAAAGGTAGTGGGAAAAGGTAGTAGAAAAAAATAGAAAAATGTACAAAGAAAAATATAACAAAAAAAAGTAGTAGAACAAAGGTAGTAGGAAAAAGTAGTAGAACAAAGGTAGTAGGAAAAAGTAGTAGAAAAAGTAGTAGAAAGTAGAAATAGTAGTAGGAAAAGGTAGTAGAAAAAGTAGTAGGAAAAGGTAGTAGAAAAAGTAGTAGGAAAAGAAGTAGTGAAGAAAAAGTAGTAGGAAAAGGTAGTAGAAAGAGTAGTAGGAAAAATAATAGAAAAATGTAGCATGGAAAATATAACAGAAAAAGTAGTAGAAAAAGGTAGTAGAATAAGTATAGAAAAAAGTCGTAGAAAAAGGTAGTAGAAAAATTAGTAGAAAAAAGTAGTTGAAATAAGTAGTAGAAAAAGTAGTAGGAAAAGGTAGTAGAAAAAGTAACAGAAAATGGTAGTAGAAAAAGGTAGTAGAAAAAGATAGTAGACAAAATTGTTGAAAAGTGTAGTAGAAAAATGTAGTAAAATAAGGTAGTAGAAAAAGTAGTATAAAAAAGGTTAGTAGAATAATTGTAGTAGAAAAAAGTAGTAGACAAAAGTGTTTGAAAAAAAAAAATGTAGCGGAAGGGGGAAAAAAAAATGTGTAGAGCAACAACAAAAAGCAGCATGTAGCATGGCAAGAGGAGAGAACGAAGGATGCCAAAAACAAGGCCAAAAGCTCATAATGTTAAAATGAAATCATGAAAAAAAAAAAAAAAATATTCATTGATTTTCTTAATTAAAAAATTTTGCCATCAACTTTTATGTTTATTGGCTTGACTTTCTTGTTTTTTTTTTTTGCTCTCTCTCTCATTCTTTTTTGCTTTCAGCTTCATTTTTTTTTTTGTTGTTGTCAAAGTTGTTTTTGGTATTGTCGCTGTTGCTGTTGTTATTGTTGTAGTTGTAGTTAAGCGCAGTTTGCTGTAGGTTAAGTTGAAATGTTCGTCCTGTCGTCGCGGCACTTTGTTCTGCTTCCTGCTTTGCGCTTTGTCGCTCGCTTCCTGTGCGCATTATAAACTAATTACAGATTATGATGAAATCGTACGCCACGACCTCGACAATATGCAGCATAGACACAGAGTCAGCAGCATGAGGCAAAAGTTTAGTGTGCGTATATCTATGTGTGCGGCGGCATGGCGGATCGGCACTTAAGTTTTGTTTGGTACTAAAAATTAAAGTCGATTAATGAGATTTCATTACAGTGAACGAGCGAAAAGGAGAAACTCTGATAAAACGGCAAGAGAAACAAGCAAGCGAACGAATGTAGAAAACTAACGGCAAATGGCAAATGGCACGTAGTAATTGACAGGCGTAATGAGATTTGTTAAAAGGATTGTCACGGCATCGCTTTGTAATTACCAAAAAAAAAAAAAAAAAAGGAAAGCGTGAAATGTTGAAAGCAAAGCAAAAAAAATTGTAGATAGAAAAACGATTTGAACGCAATCGAAATAGTAGCAGCAGCAGAAATAGCAGCAAAAGCAGCAGCAGTAAAAGAAGTTTCAAGCTGCCAAGCTGCCAAACTGACTGCTGCCCGCCTGCCACAGTCACTGTCTCTGCCATTGCCCTTTCTTTTTGCTGTTGTCCGTATCAATTATGCAGCCAAAAAATGCAAGGCAGAACGTAAACAAACATTTTACCAAACAAGCAGCAACAACAACAACAACAACAAGTACAAACAATTTGACAAAACTAAACGTAGTAGGTCAGTAATTGCCATTGCCGAATGTCTTTGCAGACGTAAGAGAGCGACGAGCACGAAAAATTGAGCATGAAGCGCAATAAAGAGAAGACACGCAATTTTAGTACATAAGAGCGCAGCATCCCTTGTGGCGCTCTCTTTGTGTATGTAGCTGGCGACAATGTTGCTTTGTCGCCATAGACATTGAATGCTGTGCAACTCTCATATTACTAAAGTTACGCTTAGGCGTTTTTAGTGCTGATTACAACGCGTTGCCGTTTGGTTGATATGAGCGGACAACGATAAAGCAAGAAAAAAAAAAATAAAAATAAATAAGAAATATACAAATATAATTCAACTACTGCAGCAGCAGTAGCTCGGCATCAGCATCGGCAGCACTCTGCGTGTGCTTCTGCGTGTGTATGTAACTGTGCGTGTACGTGCGTGCTTTGTGCGAATTGAGGCAGGACAGTGAAGGGACTAAGAGAAGCAGGGTGTGTGTTTGTGTGTCTGTGTGTCTATGTCAAGTCTCTGTGTGTTCCTACAGTTAAAGTCTCAACTCTTAAAGTGCGTCGACAAAAGTAATTTACTAACTTAGTGTATGACATTTTGTTAGTTAGCATACATTTTACTGGCAAGCTAAACAAATGCAATTCATTTAAGCAATTTAGATAAATTAAAAATAAATAAATAAAATAAATTATAATTAATTAATCAAAATTCATATACAAAAAGTTTAATGTTTTAAATGTTAAAATAAAAAAAATTAAAAATTACACATCAATAAAATTAAAAAATAATCAAAAAAATATAATAAATAAATAAAAAAATATAATAAATAAATATATCAAAATAAACACTAATTAATAATAATAATTCAATTTCAAAGCGTATCTCATATAGACAAACAAATTATAGAAACCGTATAACAAGCATAAACAACATAAAGTAAATAAACAAGAGCAAAACGAGCAACAACAACAACAACAACAAAAGCTTAACCCGTATCAAGCAATTATAATTAATTAATTAATGTAATAAAAGCTTGACGCTTCAATAACAAAACGCAGACAACAAAAACGTCAAGCTTCTACAGCTCAGCGCGTGCTCTTGCTCTTGCGCTCATAAGTAGGCAACAAATATTTGCACACGAGCCACGCGCTAGACAAATAACAAAAGCAGCATAACAACTACACAGCAAAAGCAACAACAACAGCAGCAGCAGCAGTAATAACAAGAAGAAGTAGAAGTAGTAGTAAGCTGAAGAAAAAGTAAAAAGAAATTAAGCGAGTAGAAGAAACGCGCATTCAATAAGAAACAAACTTACAAGTGGAAAATTCTCACCGAAACATAACAGCAACAGCAACAGCAACTACTAGCAAAAACCCAGCAACAATAACGATAACAACGTTAAGAGAACAACAAGAACAACGATAACAACTACAACGACAGCAAGTTGGGCAAATCGCAATACAAAATGCATTCGAGGCTAAAATTCTTGGCATATTTACATTTAATGTGCGCTAGCAGCATTTGCTTGCTGGAATTTAGCTCAGCTCAGCAGCAACAGCAACAGCAGCAGCTGCAACAACAGCAGCAGCAGCAGCAACAACAACAACAACAAAGTGCATCGTTAACCGAGAAAATACCATTAGGTGAGTCTCAAAAGCAACAGCCCCAAGCACATACACACACACACACACACACACACATGTTGAGAGAGAAAGAGCGAGAAGAAGTACCTAAAGGACTTTTGCTACAGTTGTCGCTAGAAATTCAGCTACAATGTCTAATGGCAATGCTTATGCTCTGTCATTGTATATGTGTGTGTTTGTATGTTTCCTTACTATGTGTGTTGTGTGTGTGTGTTTGCAATTGTGATTCTGTTTGTGTAGCATAGTTATGGAATGTGTGTTCCCTAAATCGTTTTCAATTTTCATTTCAAATTCTTATAGCCAAGAATTTATTGAATTGTCAAATAAAATGTCGTAGCCACAAATCTAATGCGAAAATTCTATGAAATTATTTTAAGCGCAATTTACAAAAGTTATTTGATAAGCTGCACAAAAGATTTGACAAAGCCAAAAAAAAATAAAAAAATAAAATAAATTAAATGTAATTGAAGCTGCACGTCAATCACATAACTAAACTCAATTAATAAAATATATAAAAAAAAAATAAAATAGAAATGAAAAAAAATGAATAGAAAATAAATACAATTAATAATATAAAAAAATTATTTCATTATTCTATAAATTATTATGTAACAACTAACAAATTAAATCATCAATCAAGTTTTTTTTTATTAGCATAACTTTGGCAGCTTAATAAATATTTCAAATAATAAAAAATAAAATATTAAATAAAATAAAATACAATTAATTATATTTTGCAATTTCTTTTAAATTTTTTTTTATTTTTTCTTGCTCAATAATATTTTGTTCTTTCAATTATGAAAAATAAAGTTTACGCAACAATTAATTTCATTTATTTCATGCACAGCAATTAAATTTGTAAATAAAAAAAAGTCTAAAAAAATCTGTTAAATTAAGCAAATTGTATAAAATAAACATATTTAATCTTTAGTGTATATATTTATTTTTTTTTTGCATATTTTCAATTATAATTTTTGCTTTCAATATTGCAGCTAACAATTTTTCAATATTTTTCATTACGCAGCAACAAAAAAAAATAAATGCAAAACAAAAGTTTTTATGCAATAAAAAAAAAACAACAATTTGCTCTTGCTGAATTTTTATTTTTTATTATTATTTTTTTTTTTTTTACAATATTCTTGTACAATTTTCATATGCGCTTTCAATTCAGTTTCGGTTTTCATTTCATTTTCGTTATGTTTTGTTTTTTTTTTTTTTTTTTGCTTTACTTTTTCTATTTTATTTACATTTTTAATAATAGAAATTCACATCATTTGCATATGCTACAATGAAAATAATTGAAATTGTGGCGAAAAAGCTAAAAGGAACACGAAGTACGCTGAGACTGAGAGTGAGACAGTGTGCAATACAATTTTACGTTATTTGCTGAATTTCTTTTACTTTTTTTTTCTTTGCTAAATTTTCTTGTATGTATTTTTTACTACAATATTTTTCCTTCCTTCTTTCGTTTTTTTTTGTTTATTTTTTTTGTTACTTTTATTTTTTATTACGCGATGGCGCCTCAGTCAGTGTGCCTGCAGTCATTTTGGCTATATATGTTCTCTGTATGTCTGTGTCTGTGTGTGTGTGCTAATGTGACAGTCATGCTGACTGGCTGGCATTCCACCTGCGCTTCAATGTGCTGCAGCAAACGTGCTGCTGCTGTTTTGTTGCTCCTTCAGGACACTTTCAGGTTTTGCAAGTTTAACGTCAGCTACAGCTGCGATTGTGGCTGATTCCTTCATGCTGACAAACCATGCAAAAAGCGCAGCATGCACAAAATTGCTGCATCAACACTTCGTTTGCATTTGAGAGTGTGATGTTGGCTTTATATATGTATATGTATGTGTGTATGTCTTATGTGTATGTCTTGTGTGTATTACAAGTAACATTTGTGTAAATATTTATGCATTTTTTCTTTCGTTTAATATTAAGAGAACTGTGTCAAAAGCCGCCTAAATATTTAACGAAGCAAAAAGTTAAAAAAAAAAATAAATAAAAATTATATATTCCATATATATATTTTTTTTTTTACCAGCATTTATATATTTTATATATCTTTCTCTTTTTCTCTCTCTTTCTTCTATTCATATAGGCGCCATCTTTGAGCAGGGCACGGATGATGTGCAATCAGCGTTTAAATATGCAATGCTCAATCACAATCTGAATATCAGCGCACGTCGATTTGAGCTGCAGGCTTATGTTGATGTCATCAATACCGCGGATGCATTCAAATTATCGCGCTTGAGTAGGTGTTGCATGCCACATCATACATACATACCCCTCCCTTACGACTTCATATATCTCACTCTACACTATACTCTTCACTTCTCATACTTCCTTTTGTTATACTTCTTTCATTGCTTGTTTCTTTTATTCTTCCTTTGGCAATTTACATAAAACAAAGCAAAATAAAAACCAAATACAATAAAGTGAAACCACTCAACTGTTGCCGCTCTTACCACACACACACAGACACACATACATACACTCAG